>JAVGWN010003384.1:0-10358 GCA_034552555.1 Semaprochilodus insignis | reverse complement strand
TAACAAATAAAAAATAGTTTTATGTTTAGGTATTGGTCTTGTATACAAAATATTATTATATTATAATATTATTATCATTATTATTCATAGATCTTTTAATACAGTAAAGTTTGGTTTCTTTATTTATTTATTTATTTTCTCCCACTTTCCATTTTCTTCTATTCTCTTCACTTTTGCAGCTACTACATTACTTTAGAGTGGATTTCCTTTGTTGTTTCTCTATATAATATCTGTAATTGTGAATATTTGAAACATGAACAAAGTATAAATATGGCAGTGAATGGAGAAGGGCCTTGATTAGCATTGATTAACACTAAATAAAAGTGAATTAAGGAAGAAATTGATACTTTCTGCATCGACCGTGAGATGCCATGATTGAGATATGAAATATCTTCACTGTAGACAAAACATACTGACTCTTCACAGTGGTGGTGATGGAACCAGGGGCCACATTTGGGTCTACAACACAAATATAGACATTGAACTGACTACACCCAAATGACCAGTGAACCAGCACGTGTTTCTCTGAGTTTACATGTGTAATGTTGGTGATGGTAAAATAGAGGGAAATCTGAGCAAACAGAATCTTTGGGGATCTGTTTCAGTCTGCGTTTGTGGGATGACATCCTGCACGTACCTCCTCACTTTGAATGAATTGGAAAAAGACATTTTAGACCAAAACTTTATTGTAAGCAATTTCATAACCATGTGAGGGCGTTATTAGAGGCATTAAACTCTACTTTTCACCACCACTGTGAAGAGTTCTGACTCTGTGGTTTCATTTCACATCAGAATGAATCAGTTTACATCATAAGGTGTTTCATTAAGCATAATAATAATAATAATAATAATAATAATAATAAATAATAATAATAGTAATAATAATATCGGTGATAAAGACCTGGTGTACTTACCTCTGAAAGGATTAAAGGAGATCATCTCAGTCCTAGATTTATACCTGTTGGCCTGCCTCCAGTTTTCCTAAACATGTTGTAACCTAAATAGTCTTAATGTTTTTGCCATTAATGAAGAACCTTTGAGGACCTTCTGACCTTTAGCAATGTTTTTTTCCTTTAGCTGGACAGTGACGAAGTCCGGAAAGTGAAAGAAGACAGGACGTTCCAGCTTTCAATAGACTTCGAGGAGGAAAGCATAAGGAAACACAGTCCCTCCAAGTTCTCGGGTTACCCCAGCAACAAGGATCCTACGGCTGGATGCGCGTGTGGCCCCCGTCTTGACACACATGCCCCACAACTGGACAGACGTGTGCCTTCCAAACCGGAATATCTGACTCAAGCGGAAGGTGTGGAGACAGCCCTCCTTACTCCCCATGCTGACAGGAGTTGGTCACATGCAGGTTTCTTCACACGGGATCCAGGAGCAACCCAGGGGCCGAGTAGATCTGAGGAGTTTATTATGCCGTTTGCACCAATCAGCATTGGAACGTCATTCCACCGTTCATGTGAGGATCAAACCAGCCCAAAGACATCCTTGAAACCATCTCTCATAGGGATTACCGATGAGATTAGAGTCGATCGCGTAGGCTGTTTACCAGCCAAAGTCGTTGGAAAGCCATCAAGCGGTGAGGAGCCCTCGGACGACCAGTCTGGCACGACTTCTTCAGCTTGTGAAGACTCGGAGGAGCTTTCTTCTCAAGAAACCAGCAATACAACGGAGATACAAAAGGCCAGTGACATCAGCCGTGAACTTTCCAAGCTGATCTTACTCACAGGCCAGCGATTTATAGTCTCGGAGGAAAAGCATGTTGCGTATGTCACTCTAGACTTGGATGATGCGTTCAACCTTAATAAGGGCTCCAGTGATGTGAAATGTGATCAGAGAGTGCTGTCCTTTCAGAAGCAACACAACTGTGAAGAGCAATTACGTACAGAAGACGCTGAGATGCCGCACAAAACCCTTAAGACGTCCTCTGAGGGGAAAACACGTTCCAGGCACAAGGAAAAAATGACCGGCCAACAGCTTGGGACTCCAACCAAGAAGCAACCGGAAGCCCGTGTCGAAAATGAGTCCCTCGTCTCTGAGACTGGCACAGTGACTGTAATCGAGACCATCGTGATAACAGAGAAAATCACACCCAAATCTCAGGGGAAGAAGAAGAAGAAGCACGGGACGGCCAAGCCAGAGAGTGAACCCCTGGCTTCAGTAGAGAATGGAGCAAGGCCAAAGGCCACAAAGGCCACTGGTGAAGGTGCAGAGGCAAAGCTAATTGCAAAACCAGGGAAAGTCAAGGAGAAACCAGCGCTGCCCATAATCTCTACAGTAAGCACCGTCAGCACGGACAGCCCCCTCAAGACCAGCGCGATAAAGTGCAGAGAAGCGGAGGCAATCAAAGCCAACACAGCCTCATGTGGCCAAGAACCCCAAAGCACAAGTCTTACCATTGTGCCGGATGATGACCTCATTAAACGCAGGCGCATCTGCGGGGAGAAAACCGAAGCTGTCCCGATAAGAACTCGACCACAGTTGCCTGCGATATTCCGGCAAAAGAAAGAGGAGGACGTGGCCTTCAAGAGAGCCTACAGTGACGTGGTCAAGCAGAAGGTTCAGAAACCCAAAGAAGGTACGCTGCCTGTCAAACGTTCTTTGCTAACCCACATATTAAACAACATTAGGATCAGCAATTACGAACATCTGGTTTGGCAAAAGGGCTGTTTTATATAAGCAAGATAAAAACTGTGCCTGTGCTGCTGTGCTGTGCAGTCGTTGCAGTACCTCGTGTGGTAGCTGAGATCCAGGCAGCTCCGGTGCCCGATGACCCCCAGAGCATTTCTCTGTGGTGCCAGTTCAGCCCAGTAGCAGCAGACACCTCCATTACGTGGACCAAAGAGGGAAAGGTCCTGTCAGAGCAGAAGAGGGGGTAAGAATGCTATCAATCCCATTATAGGAATTGATCATGAGCTTCAAAAGAGCCGTACACCTGGTGCTTGGAGGTCTTTCAGATTTAACCTCCAACCTAAATGTGTTACATGACCTTGGAATTTAGTGTGTGCATGTTTGTACTTACCATCTTGTCACTGCAAGCAATTATGAGATGCCTATTAGTTGAATATCTAGAAGTCAGTTCAGTTTAAATGAGTTAAAGCCAAAATAACTACACGACCCTCTAGCAAGTGGACATGTTGGGCATTTCAGTGTCGTTTAAACAACCTGCGTTGGAACTTGCGTTGGACAAAAATGAGTCACCTTGTGTGTTTAAGGTGGTAGTAACTTCAGGCTCGAACAGATGGCACTGCATGAGGATGTTGGGGTTATAAATACCTGCAGGGTGTGAGTGACGGGATTCATAGATTGAGAGGAGGTGCTACAGTGCAGTGAATGTCTCGTGCCATGTGTGGAAAATGGCTCCAAAGCAGATGTTAATGTTAGAGAAGTGATTGCGTTTGCTTGTTTCCATGCTTTTTGCTTACAGTGTTGTCACACCTGCTGTATGTGTGGCCTTGTCGCTGATAAACTGCCACAAAACGGCCTTTATGACCTGCTGAATGTTTATATGCCATTAACAGTCTGAGCAAGCACAAAGGTAATGGAAGAAAGTCCTAACCAGCAATCACTGCAGCAGGATGAAGTACTGCAGCAGTAAACATAAACCACTAATCAATATCTAAACAGCGATTTATACACTCATCGCCAAAAGAATAGCTGCACCCAGAAGGAAGTATGGGATTGTAGTGCTATTGGGAAGGAAGAGACTGATAGACTGATATGGGCAATGTTTACTGAGCTACACATACAGAAGTAGCGTCTCTCAATATGGCGTTGGGCCACCATGTTTGATAACCCAACATACCAGACGTCTCGGCATGGAGCTGTAGAGGTTCCTAATGGTGTCCTGCGATAATCCATTCCACGCAGCTTGAATATTCTCACACAGTTCCTGCAGATTGTGCTGAATATCCACAATCGTGGCTGTTGGGTCAGTCAGGTACAGTGATAAGGCCCTCCTTGTTTACGTCACGTGCGGCTGAGTGTGAAACTTAAATCATTTGCATGTCTCTCGATGTCAAACCTACCCACCAAGTTTCATTCCTGATGGTTGATTCATTCTGGATGCAACTATTTGTTATGTTTTGATGATGAGTGTGTATTACAACTGGGTTACTCCTGAAATGAAATTAATGCATTAATAATATGACGTACATAAGATGGATCTTGTTTTGTCCAAAATCATTTACTTTTGTTGGATTAAATTAATTCCTTGACACCCGAAGCCAATAATGATGAACACAGATGGTATATGATTAAGCTCTATTGTATATCCATGCCATGTTGAAGAGCCCACTGTCTCTGTGGAACAGAAGGCAAGTGCAACCACTTGATGGTGCTGTGCTCTAGTTTTTCCAGTATCGTGCTCATTTTTGGCAGTAGTCTGATCAGTTCTGTGGTGATTCAGCCACGACTTGGTGTGGGAGCTGTGTTCACGTTTTACGTAACGGCGTGATTCAGATTGTGCAGCTTCTCAGTACAGCTCAGATATGGACCTGGAGAACTTCTGTACTCGTATGCAATACTGACTTTGGGTGAATTGTGTTGGTGGTAACTTTGTACTCAAAGTTACATGGTAGCATTCACGTGGACATTGCCCTTTGTCCTCAGGTTCAGGTTATAGGGAGATCTGTTCACTTTATTAGAAACACCTCCCTTGTAGCTCCATCATGTAGTTCTGCTGATGCACCATCAGCAGTGATCTGTTTCTGACCATAGAGGCTGGTCTGGAGAACTGATCTAATGAATCATTCTCAGCACAGCAGTGACAACTGGTATGAGAGTATTGGGCACAGTGGTGCCTCTGGAGGTCACTACCAGTTCTGTGGTCAGAAAACTGATCATGGTAGAGAGATGGCATCAACAGTTGGGCTACAGTCTGTACACTTAGACAGCGGTCCTATAAGGTAGATCATAAAATGGACAATAAGTTGGTTTAGTCTAACCGGCGGTGAACACAGCCATGTAATATACACATGACCTTATATGTAAGCTCAGGTCACCTAGTATGTTTAAGGTGGTAGTAACTTCAGGCTCCTGCAGATGCCGTTCCACGAGGATGTGTGGGATGGGGTTCATAGATTGAGAAGAGGTGGTACAGTGCAGTGAATGTCTCGCTCCATGTGCAGAAAATGGCTCCAAAGCAGATATGCAGTTAATGATTGGCTAAAAGGAGTGACTGCATTTGGGCATGCCAAAGACCATAGTGTGAAGGAAGTAGCTGAATCTGCAGGTGTATGAAAGCGTACGGTCATACGGGTCTACCAGCAGTGGCTAAAATCCCAGTCTACAGGGAATTCTCCTCGGAATCGTGCCAGTTTTTGTCCGGTGAGGTTATGGTATTTGCATCTGATACACATTTGTAACAGAGACACACATTTGCATCATATCTTTCTCTCTCTGTAGAGTAAATGATGAGAGTCGTGTCACTTTGTCCATTGTGAAAGCCTGCAGTAAGGACCTGGGCATGTACTGCTGCAGTCTGACCAGCAGCCTTGGATCAGTGTCCAGTGCAGACTACCATCTTACCTCTGAAGGTAAGACCTGTTCTTAATCAAACACAAGGGGTGCAAACTGACCTCAGATCAGCACTCTTGCTCTTGGAGTGTCAGTGCATATGACTTCTGATGTGGAATATCTCACCAGTAACCTGCGTTCTGTAGGCTAGACAGAACCAGCTAATCTAAGATCAGACTTCAGGCCTTATAAATGAACTGAATCTGCCATCTGTCTCTCCTTGTTTGTCGTCCTTGTCTCAGTGCTCATGGAACTTGTCATCCCCAGCCATGACACACCAGGTGGGCCATCATTTCATTGTTATTGCGGTCACTTAAATCCTAAAACCGAGTAAACCGGAATAAAAACTGGGTGTCCACATAACACGTTTATAACGTCTTACATAAACACTTCATAACATATTCATGAATGTATAAATCAACATTCATACATGTGTACATGTTTTACATGATATTGATACAGAATAATTTGTCATTTTATTGCAAGACATTTTTCAAAATAAAAGTCTTCTAATTAAAAAGTCCAATTAAACTATATTGCTTTCAGTGAAATGTCTCATTTCCGGACAGGCAAAATAAAAAGGATCTGGTTTTACTTCTTTGGACAGAAAGGTTTTTGGCACTTTCACACTTACCATCTAGACTTTAAATTTATTTTAATGATTATTAATATTATAAGCATTTGTATTTTGCACTTTGCTATTTTTTCTCCCTTTTATTTTGTGTAAATGCAAAAACTTTTTGCATTTAAAAAACTTTTATTTTGAAGAATATCTCACAGTGAAATGACATAGTGCTTCAAAATAATAGCTTGTAAATCATGTACACTTTATGCATTTTGATTTAAATATTAACAGTATATGTAAGATGTTATGAATGCGTTATGCAGACACCCTTCAAGTGGTGCCGAAAACAGCATGTAAGATTATTTCAGAATTGTTGGCATGTTGTCTGTAGTTCATCTGTTAAGTTGTAGACTAATCTTAATTAGACTTGTTTATGTGGTTTCTGACACATGCTGGTGTCTATCGTGCATTGTTATCATATTATTTATTATGACTTATATACCTTATGTATATTGTGTTTTTATCTTACTTTTACATTACCATATTTATAAACAGGCTGTTTTTGTTGCTGTGTTAAGACTAATATGTATGCAAATAAGCTCTGTTCTGATAGGGTGCCATGTGTTGTGCCTCATTTAAAAAGCACACAAAGTGTGTTAACATGCACTTCAGGGAAACTCCAGGTCTACATGAGTCAGTAATCAGAGTTTGACTTTGCAACTATCCTATAAACCCACAGAATAGGACCTGGCATAAATGTAAATCGTCCAGTCATTTGACCTGAAACATCTTCTTCAAAATATGAGCCATCATCTAGAAGAAGATTTTTTACAATCCTTCATTTCATCAAGCATGTAGTTGGTTTCAGCTTCAGTCCAAAAGTGTTTTGTCGTATCTCTCAGTTGCTGTGTTATATGATCCTTGTTCATTTCTGGGACCGCGGCTTGGTTTCTTACATGTGCAGACTGAGAAGCCTGAAAGAAATCAGAGTAAGGGTGTACAGAGAAACCTGATTACTCAGCTAAAATCCAGCTCTCTTTATCGGGTTCTATAATCAGATTTCTAAGCCTTAATCTGACATCAGAGAGTGCTATTTACGTGGCCACTTGAATAATCAGATAACTGCAGAGTCAGTTATCAGATAACTGTAATAATCTTATCACATTATTAAGTGCATGTGAATTCACTCTTCATAACTTCACTGTGGATGGGTGGAGCTCAGCTGCTGTAGGCCGGATAGGTGGATGTAGGTAAACAAGTTAGTTTCATGACATCACAAAAACCATTCAAAACAGGCTGTTTGGCTATTTGTACATTCTTATACACCGTCGAGTCACATTATTATGACCACCAGCTAATACCCAGAGTAACCGTCGTGTGCAGCATGGACAGCAGCTAGATGGGCTGGGAATTACTCCTTAAGGTCCTGGTAGGTTGTCACAGGTGTCTGGAGCCATGCTGACTGCAGTGCATCTCATAGCTGCTGGAGGGCATAGGGGAGGATCCATAGAGCGAACATGACGATTGAGGTGGTCCCACAGATGCTCAGTTGGGTTCAAGTCTGGGGAATTAGGGGGCCAGGGTAGTACTTGGAAGTCTTGGTTATGCTCCTCCAACCAGTGTCGGATATGTCTAGCCATGTGACGTGTCACACTGTCTTGCTGGAAGATCCCATCCACCCCAAGGAAAACAGCATGGGTGTATGGGATTGATTCATACCCAAATCGATTGAGAGTGCCATCCACATGGATAAGTGTGCCCAGAGAATGGCACGAAAGTGTGACTTCCTTCATGAGCTACGCGCTGCCGCCATCAAAAGTAGGAAGTGGTCATAATAATGTGACTTGAGTGTGTAGATACTACTAAACTTTGGACACTAAACCTTTTTTGGCTGACTGACCACGTGGGAATGAGAATCAGACCATTGTTAACATTTTTGCACGACTACGACTCTGAACACAAGCTAGCTGAGAATCCTTGGAACGATTAACATTAGCATTAGCAATAAACTGTTGTCCTTCTCTTTGTCTCAGTTGAGCGCAAGGAGGTGGATGGGGACGAGGAGGATGTGCATTGTGCTCCTCTGCTCTTTAAAGAAGATATCCTGACCGATCAGTACTTTGGCGAGAACCAGCCTGCCAGCATTGTGACGGAAAAGGCCCACTTCGGGGAAGGAATGCACCGCAAAGCCTTCAGAACCACTCTGCGGGCTGGCATGGTGCCCGTCTTCAACTCTGGACACCCCTGTGTGCTCAAAGTCCACAATGCTATCGGGTACGGGACCAAAAACAACGAGGAACTCGTCGAGAAGAACTATAACCTGGCTGTAGAGGTAAGACCCAGATCTAACTCCTGTCCAACCTGGAGATAGGATGAGCGTGATGGGGGTGCTTGATCACCATGTACGGGGATACCTACTTACATGACATAACACAGGCATGTGCTTCAGTGAAACTCGGATTAGCCTCACAGACTGGAATGATAACAGTGCAATCTGTCGACATGCTTATTGTTCCCAAGACTAGTTTTAAACTGGCTACTTTATGAGCTCAGCAGACAAAAAATGAGTCACCCTGCCCAACAGCACAATTCTTTGATGCAAGAGTGGCTGAACATTGATGTCCAGTCCATGACGAATCCAATCACAGCTGTTATTGGTGCTTGTGGAGGTATTACATGCTATTAGGTATGTTTCAGTCACAGGTGACTAATTTTTGTCCGGAGAGCTTATAATCACAACATTATAGTCGTTACAGTGTATAACTTGTCTACATTATATATTTGCTGAAGAATCAGCTTTATGATGTTTTTCCTCAGGAGTGTCATGTGCAGAACACGGCCAGAGAATACATCAAGGCCTATATGAATGCAGCCAAATCTGCAGAGTCATTCGGCGAAGTCCCAGAGTGAGTGCAGTGGCATGTTTCTTACTTTGGAGACCCTGAAACTACTGTAAATAGGATTTGGTGTTAACGGTCGTTATATTCTGTGCTGGTAAACAAGGTGCTTAAACAGCCTTCAACATCATGTCGCTTTTACTTGCAAAGCACATCCAGGCCAAAATCCATGTAGTGTACTGTGTGTGCTTTCCAGGATTATCCCCATCTACTTGGTCCATCGGCCATCCAATGACATCCCGTACGCCACTCTGGAGGAGGAGCTGATTGGAGACTTTGTGAAGTATTCGGTGAAGGACGGGAAAGAGATTAATCTGATGAGAAGAGACTCAGAGGCGGGCCAAAAGTGCTGCGCCTTCCAGCATTGGGTGTACGCTCAGACTGATGGCAATCTGCTGGTCACTGATATGCAGGGTGAGTTACAGCCTCCCATATCCAGTACTGGGGTGGTGGGTATTGAGTCAGGTCGATTGCACGGTTGATTAGAGGTGTTTCTGAGAGTTAGGATGAACATTTGTCTTTGTTCATCTGAATAGTTGGTCCTGGCAAACCATGAACGTACTTGATGTTAATAAAAATAGACAAACTGGTTTTGCAATTTGTACCTATTAGGTTGAGCACTGACATACTGTAGCATGTTGGTGTACACTTGACACAGGAGAGGCCATGATTCTGCACGGGCCTCTGTGGGTGCGTGCCCCCTCTTCAAAGGTGTAGTGTCCTTACAAGTTGGTGGCTCCTGAGTGTACACAGTCCTGCAGGGCACCCAGTCCTCAGTGGCTTCTCCTGGTTCCATTGGTGGTTCCACGCAAGCGGTGGAATGGCGCTTGTGCTGGACCTCATTGGACCTATGACGACTCTGCTGCCTGTGGAACATCACAGTGCTGTTCACACGGCTACGGCCTGAAATACTAACCTAACCACTGTCAGAACGAATTTTCCAACATCAGTGCTCGACCTCGCTAATGCTGTTGTGAATGCTGAATGCAATCAAATCCTCACAGCAATGTTCCAATATATGGCGTAAAAAAAACCTTCTCGGAGAGTACAGGCTGTTACTGCAGCAAAGGAAGCCTGTTAATAGTCTTTATTTCACAAGAAATGCTGGATGGTGTCTACACATGTAGATCCTGCACAGGCTCTAATACTGAGGCACCACTAAAGGCCCTGATAGCTATATGAGGTGTGTTAGTGTAGGGGTGAACTCTGCAGGGTAGACCTCCAGGAGTGAGGTTGGGTAACAATGCTTTAACCCATTATTGTCTTCATTACTGTGCAGGTGTTGGTATGAAGCTGACGGATGTTGGTATCGCCACCTGCAGGAAAGGGTGAGTACATAGAGAAGAAGAACAACAACAGTCATAATATATTAATAA
>JAVGWN010003382.1:0-10360 GCA_034552555.1 Semaprochilodus insignis | reverse complement strand
ATATATACACACACACACACACACACACACACACACATACACACACACATACATACATACATACATACACACATACACACATACATACACACATACATACACACATACATACACACATATCAGCCCATTCAGCTTACCACAGAGCATTCAAGCAGCCTATTTAATTACAGTAAGTTGGAAAACGTCCATGTAAGAATAAATCATAACTATTTTGGGTCCATAAACCCACACGAGCATCACAGGTATCATGACTAATGGCTGAAGACGGAGAGACCCACTCACACTGGTGCTTATATGCACCCAGAGTCAGCATGGAGGCTAATAATATTACATAAAACTAAATTAGCTTTTAAATTAAGCCACATTCGCCTACAGTGGGGGCCTCGCGTCGAGTCGGAGCCTGACTCATCGGCTGAAGCGGCACAGCTCGGGATCTAATCTTATTCATCAAAATAAACAGAGCTAAGCGAGCGCTAAGGCTGCGCGCGGCGAATATGAAGTAATAAACCACTCGGTTCTCTTGTATTCAGGCCGATTATTTGTTTACGCTCCTACCAGCATATTAGCATCTGACTGCAGATATTTCTGGCTGATTTTCCATCTGATTACAGTGAAATGAAGGCAGATTTCGGAGACTGCTGCTGCTCTGTAGTCTCACGGTGCTAAACATCACGAAGACCCTTAGGCACTGGATTGTGACAGTCTCGGAATAACGGCTAATCTAAAACTGGTTGATTCAGAGATATAGCAATGTTAATACGGCCGCCTATTTCAATGAATAACTCCGGTCTGTTTGGGTCATGGATACCAATCTGAAGCCAATGGAAATGACGAAGCCTGTTTTGAAGTAGCTTCCAGCCAATGTCAATAGAGTGCAAACACGCAAACCGTAGCGGAAACTTCATCACTCAGTCAGTGGAGTGATGGTGTAAACACCTGGAGCATACCAGAGCAGTGACATTACATATACACACAGCCATGTCAGTCATCGTGTGTACACTCTGCCGTTAAGCTGAGCGTCGTTCCAAGCATCATAGCAAGCCTTCGTGACATAAACCATGAGGAGTTCGCTCTCGTGCAAACAACACCAGGTGTGGAATCACCAGAGGCCACAAGACATGATATTATGATATCAATTTTCTGAATTATTTTCTGCATAAATCACAGTGTAATTCCGTGTGATTTGATGTGGCAGGCTGTACTGTAGACACTGTAGATGTCTTTACACGGTAGCGACAGTCTACAACACAAATATAGCCATTTCAGTTACTATCCTAAATGACCAGCGATCTACAGAGCCTCTGAAAGGATGTGTTGTCCTTTTTTTTTTTTTTTAGGTGCGCACCAGATGTGTGCTGAGCCACAGATACCATGAAGTGAGCACCAGAACCTACAAGGTGAGCCACAGATACTATGTAGTGAGCATTAGATACTATCAGGTGAGCACCAGATACATATGTGGTGGGCAGCAGAAACCATGTTATGAGCCACAGACACTATGTGGTGAGCACTAGATGCTAAGCAGTGAGTACCAAGTACTAACAGGTGAGCACCAGATACTATGCAGTGAACCCCAGATTCTATCAGATGAGCACCAGATACTATGCAGTGAGTACCAGATTCTCAGGTGAGCACCAGATACGATGCAGTGAGTACCAGATTCTCAGGTGAGCACCAGGTACTATGCGGTGAGCACCAGGTACTACATGGTGAGCACCACATACTACGTGGTAAGCACTACATACTACACTGTGAGCACCAGATACTGCATGGTGAGCCTCAGATTCTGTCAGGTGAGCACCAGGTACTATGTGGTGAGCACAGATTCTGTCAGACACATGGCCGATACTGTTGGTAAACACCAGTTGCTATCAGATGGGCACCATATGTGGTAACACCAGATACTATGTGGTAAAGCCTAGATACTATGTTGCGAGCACAACATAGTATCTGGAGATCACCAGATTCTACTGTATGTTGTGATCACCAGATATTATGTTGTGAGCAATAGATACTGATGTGGTGAGTAGAAGATACTTACATGGTTAACACTAGATACTATGCGGTAAACACTATACACTGTATGGTACCCACTAGATACTATGTAGTGAGCACCAAAAGACCAAAAGACATGTATTTGCTATACACAAAAACAAAATCCTTACCATGTAGACACATTTGGATTCCAAATTTTGTTCACCAGTAAAGCGGACGTTGCTAACAAACACAGTACAACTCACTGGACATCCAAAAAGCCAAAACTGTTTCCATAGAAATATGTCACCAAAACTTCAGCTAAACTACATCCAGCCTTCATAAATGTCATGCAGACTGGTCGATGTGGTTTAGAAGACGTTATGACTCACTGTGAGTTTCTATAAAAATGATTACAGCTGTGGTGAAGATCTGCTCCTTTTTACTGCTCTAAACCACACTGACATGTCAGCATTACCATAATACAGACCTGGATGCTATTTCAGCACAGCGAGAGAAGTTTTGGTCATGCAGTTTCAGAGAGGCTGTCTGGGTGACTATTGAGTCCCAGTGTCGGGCTCCTCGAAGCTAGCACAGCAGCATTTACTCTGGTTACAGAGATACAGATTCAGTGTGAGGGGGGGCGGCTAGGGGTGTGCAGGCTACATCTGCATGTGCACCCGAGCGTTTCTGTTTCGCGTTTGAGTCCAATTGATTCTGACACAGAGCTACAAATGTCTTAATATCAGTTTGCCTTTGCTGGCACACGAACAGATGAGCAGTAATCAGCGCAGGGATGAAATGCTGTGGGTGGGGAGGACGAAGGATACAGAGATAAAGGGCGCTTCGTCTCCAGCAGCTACATCTTTCCACATCTCACTTCAGTCAGTCACGGGGCCCGAGCATCCGTCCAACACAAACAGAAGAAGTTACACCGGACTTCAGCTAAAGTCAACACCAGTCAGAAAACAGCCTGTTTATGTAACAACACAAACCCAACACAGGAAGCCTGCACAGCTGTGTTCAGGCCAGAGAAAGAGAAACCAGCCTTATCAACAACTGCTCCCTAACACTGTGAGCAGCACTGTTATTAACAGCGTCTGTACTGTTGTTAACGTGGGCCTGCGATTGGCTGTTAGGGCAACGTTGTTTCCTATAGGAGTCAGCGATAAGAGGTTGGCGCTGTCGTCTGAACCAAAACCTCGTATCTCCATTTTTTTGTTCTTTTTCAGTTTTTCACATCATTCGAAAGCGCATCACATGTGCCCTTGACACTGCTTGCTAATTTCATGATGATTGAGCCAACAGAAATGGCCCAAAATGACTTGGAAAGACGTCTGGTTCCATTGACTTCCATTAAAAGTAAAGCCTGTTTTTTCCGTCTCCTGTAAAGTTCTGTTTGGAGGTACGAGGGTTTGTTCCGACAGCGGCGATATGTCATTATCATATTTAATAAGCGCGCATTCCCATTTTACGGCATGCTTACCATTGATTTGCTGACTTGAACATGGCCTGTGCACATTTGTATGCTATGGTTTATATTTGTTCCATATTTGTTCCATCTGTTATATTTTCACTAAACATTCGCTGCAAAACTTCAACTTCTCTAATATCAATATGAATATATCAGAGAATAAGCAGAGAAGATCATCACTGACCCATCACACCCTGGCCATCACCTGTTCCAGCGTCTTCCCTCAGGCCGGAGCTTTAGCCAGATGAGGATCAAGACAACCAGGCTACAGAGAAGCTTCTTCCCACATGCCATCACACTCATGAACAGCTGAACATTACATTGTACACTACCCTCCACTTTCGGGACACTTTTCTCACTTCCTGTTCTGCTGTACTGCTGTACTGTAGTGTGTGTGTGTGTGTGTGTGTGTGTGTGTGTGTGTATATGTGTTAGGATGTGTGTGCGTGTGTGTGTGTACTGTGTGTATGTGTTAGGATGTGTGTGTGTGTGTACTGTGTGTTATGTTGTTACTCTCTGTGCACTGTGAGCTACTGTAACCAAAGACAAATTCCTTGTATGTGTGAACATACTTGGCAAATAAAGCCTGATTCTGATTCTGATTCTGATATGTTATCAGAGGGGTGTTCAGCCTTTTGCATTACTGCACATCACTGGTATCTTGGCCTGTACGTCTAGCACACTCAACAACGGCACGCATCATACAACAGAATTAGAGACTTAGACCAATTATAGAGAGCCTGTAAACAACAACCCGTGTGCAGTAACAGTACAGTAGCACATACTTTTTGGTGAGCACCAGATATTGTGTTGAGCACGAGGTGCTTTGTTGTGAGCACCAGATACTATGTGGTGGGTACCAGACACTACGTGGTGAGCACCAAATACTACGTGGTGAGCACCAGATGCTTTGTTGTGAGCACCAGACGCTTTGTTGTGGGCACCGGACACTATGTGGTGAGTACCAGACACTATGTGGTGAGCACCAAATACTACGTGGTGAGCACCAGACGCTTTGTTGTGAGCACCAGATGCTTTGTTGTGAGCACGAGGTGCTTTGTTGTGAGCACCAGACACTATGTGGTGAGCACCAGATGCTTTGTTGTGAGCTGAGGTGCTTTGTTGTGAGCACCAGACACTATGTGGTGAGCACCAGACACTATGTGGTCAGTATGAGGTGCTTTGTTGTGAGCACCAGACACTATGTGACGAGCACCAGACACTATTAGGTGAGCACAGATTCTATCAGGTGCGCACCAGATACTGCCCATTATGTTATTTTGCTGTTTCTATCCTTTTATTTTTACTAACTGTTACTGAGAGCCTGAGCTTTACTGTGAAAACTCTGCAATGTGTGTCTTAAGTCACAGCCAACTAACCAAACTTCATCAGACAACTGAGCTGGTAGAATCTGACCCAACATATTGAACTGAGCATGTTGAATCCGACCCAACATTTCAGGATAAACACCATCGTGTTGGTTCGTGTTTGTCCTGTTGATGTGCTACGTCCTGAACATAGTGTTTCAGACAGAGTGTTAATACAGATGTGCAGTATGAGGAAAAACTGTTTGGGAAAACTGAGGCATGTCAAGCTATTCTAGCTCTAACACTGAAAATGATATTTGTATATGTCATTGTGTGTACATGTCATGTGTCCTGCTCTGTGTTGGGTGGGTGTGGTGTTGCTGTCTACCATGAAGTGGAAGTGACCTGCCTGCTGTCCTGGCCACTTAGCGCTGGGTTTCGGTTCTCCCTTGTTGCATTTGCCTGCTAGCGCTGTGTTTCCCTCTTTCTTCTTGTTCTATGCCGACGCCACAACATTAAATCTAAACAGATTAAAATCACAGACGTTTATGGTCTAGTTCCCAGAAATCATGACTCTGAAGGCCTGGAAGGCCCTGGGGGCTCCCCACTGCCAGACACCCTGAAGCATGCTGCAAAGTTCACACCTGCAGAATAGCGTGTACGTTGCCTGCCAAGAGAAAGAGCTAGATCAGACACCGTCACTCAATATGACACACCACATAGTCTCCAAATCATTTTTCACCTAGACATGAGCAAAGTCAGGTTAGTAAGACTGTCTCATTATCCTAGTCCTTGCTGTAAGCTAATTTGCTAGCTAATAGATGAATGGCTAAACCAATGACTTTGATGACAAGAAAATGATCATTAGCATGTTGCACTCATCTCATTGTTGGACAACTAAAGCACTAAACGTTTCTGGAATATCTCTGTGGACGCTGTCTTTGCACTGTAGTGCATCCAATCAAGGACCGCAAGTCCCATAATGCCTGGTCACAAGCTTAACTGATTGACACATATTGGGGCATTCCATTTAGCTTGGAAGTTGGATGTCGGAGCTGGGAATGACATCACATCCTAAATTGATATCAATCCAGACATCAACATCCAGGAAACCAAACTAGACCCCTCCAAGAAAACCTCTGCTGTGCTTGTGGTCTTTTGGAATACAATCTGGTTGCTCACTAGCCAGGTTATCCATTAGCCAACAGCAGACAACAGCACGTTGTAGACCACATCAGTGTTCAGACACTCTTACGTCAAAGAATTCTGGAATTGGGCCAGANGGAACGAGACATTCCCTGCACTGTAGCACCTCTTCCCAATATATGGATCCCGTCACTCACACCCCGCAGGGATTTATAGCCCCATCGTCCTCGTGTAGCACCATCTACAGGAGCCTGAAGTTACTACCACCTTAAACATGCAAGGTGTCCAATGGTGTCCAAAAATAGAAGGTAGACAGCTTTGTGTGAATGACTGATTTACCTAGACGCAAATAGACACGAGTGCTAATAAACAGTACCATACTACAGCTATGATGCACTGCAGCCATCTTGGATTTTGAGGTTGGGGTTGGCGAGGCTCTCCTGAGTTTCCGAGTGCTTAATCCAATTTGTGGGGGTGTTCCAGTTGACACTTCCTACTGGAAACTCAGAAAACCTGACTTCCCAGTTCAAATGGAACGCACCATTAACCATCAGCACTGTTGTGTCCATTTGCTACCTATACATGTCTTGAAGGTCTCTGATTAAAATCAATTAAAATCTTTGAGGTTTTAGGGCACGGATGCCTCTTTACATTTAGCATTAGCACGTTGCTACCAGAGCTCCACAAAGCACCATGGAATTGATGTCTTGGTGACAGCTAGCTTCTTGTAGTTTAGCTTGTGAATAGTCTGGGGTAACCTGAGCAGGACCGAACTGTGGTTGGCCTTAAGCCTGAGAATGAGTAGTCAGAATGAACCACATATTCTTCCACATCATATTCTAGAAGCAAATTTTGCATGCAACCAAGTATTGATATTATCATCTCTGACTGTTTACAAAAGCCAATATTTCATAAAAAGCTCAACCTAAACACGCGCAGAAATGAAAACAGCCGTGTCTAAAATGGCATGCATCATCCACAACAAATGCACATTTGCTTATCTCATGTTTGGGATAAGCTCACGGCCGTCCATAATCGAATCACACACTTTGGCCATATCCATCCAGCCAACAGACTGTGATGAACAGGACGGATGCGTTTCCTTTTTGGACTGGACTTGTGTTTAGACAAGCTGTCATCATCCAATTATTTTTTGGGAGGGCTGGATGCCAGTTTGGTCCAAATCCGAGATTGGGGGGGAAAAAAAAAAAAAAAAAAAAGATAAATTTTTGGGTCTATGTAATTTTTCATTCTGCGGTTTGGCCTAGAAGAGATGCGCGTCCCCTCCCCTCAGTCCTTAATGTGGAAAAAGGACGGAAATAAATAAATAAAACACCATTAACTGTGTGTGTGAAGGCAGGCTTAGTAGCCAGCTTGCATCTGGGATCGCAGATTGCGTGCTTGAACGCAGTGTAACACTTGTAGGAATATCACGATGACCGGGTGCTATATGTGGGAGAACGTCCTTCCTTTTCCTCTCCACAAGCGCCTCCAGCGGTGGAAAGCAGCACCAACGTTAGCTCTCATCCTGCTTCTTCTTATATCACTTATTTTGTTTGCTGCTGAACATGGTTTCTTGCCAAGAGTGGGCAGCGGCGGTGACGGCACCGGTCACTTGCCAAGAGCTTCAGTCCTTGTTGTGCTTGTCTTCCCTTAAATGATCTAACCGGGAGCAGCACCCTCAACATGACTGATAAGAGGTTAGAATACGCCGTCAGGGCAGCAGCGGCAGGTGTAACACCTCCACTACCACCAGTAACAGCTGGGTTTGGATTGGGCATGTACTGGACAAGTTTCTGGATGTAGGCCACGTCAATGTTCAGACACTCTTACATCAAAGAATTGGGCCAGATTTGGTGGATGCCTTCCCTGGCACAGTTCCGAGGAGAATTCCCTGCAGACTGGGATTTGTGCCACTGCTGGTAGACCCGTATGACCGTACGCTGCTTCCATACACCTGCGGATTCAGCTACTTCCTTCACACTATGGTCTTTGGCATGGCCATATGCAGTCACTCCTTTTAGCCCATCATTAGCATCTGCTTTGGAACCATTTTCCACACATGGAACGAGACATTCACTGAACTGTACAACCTCTTCCCAATCTGGTGTAGCGCCATCTGCAGGAGCCTGAAGTTACTACCTCCTTAAACAGGCAAGGTGATTAATTTTTTATCCGGTGAGCTTAATTAACAGGTTATCTTTTCTAGATTGGAGCATTCCAGCACGGCATCACTGTTAGAACCTTTACGGAACTCGTTAGTTCACATGTCCCGACTTTAAAAAGTGAAGGGAGACAGAAAAGTAGGCGGGGCCTGCAAATATGCCTATGAATCACACTAGTTCACGTTAGTCATTCTCTCTCATGTCCATCCATCTCTCCATCGTTCCCTGCCCCGCCTGGTCCCCCCACATGGATTTGCGGTTCAATTTTGTTAAGTGATGTCATGAGGCAGGGCCTTGACGAGAGGGAGACCTTGTTTTACAGCTGAAAGGACAGATTCAATTTACACGCCGGGCTAATTTAAGAGCGGCCCCAGCGCACACACTGGGGTCGTATCAGAGAGATCACAGCGCCGAAAACTCGGGAAGGGTCTCGTTATAATCTGCCGTTACTGTATTCACGTCCTTGGCTGCAGTCCAAAGACACCGAGGCATGCCGGGGGGGGAACAGGGACACCTTGTGCCAAACGGCCCGAGCAGGAAAGTGTTGAGAGACCTAGAAAAGGTCTGCACTACCAACAACAACACCAGCCTGGATACACCAAGCATTTTAGAGTTTGTATATTCCGTATATTGTGCTCATAGAAAAGCAATCCAATTCCAAATACGATCCAAAAAAAAGACAAGAGCTAAAAATTCCAAAGCTGGGATATTAAAATTTCTTTTATTTGACAGAACATGGTTCACTAACCAAACTTAAATTATCACTCAGCAACATTATGTCACGATTTACCCTAAAATAACAGCTTCATAATCATTTTGAAGGTATTCCGACTTATTATAAGGAGAATGGCTTCTCTGTTATTCCCAGTCTAGGCCGGAATGCCTGCTGTAACGATATGTAACGTTGGAGTAGCGGGTACAAGACCTCTTGTGAGAACAGCAGAACACTTTTATGGCACCACGTCACACACCAACAACTACAGGTCTTCAACTAGCTATAAGAAGAAGCTACCTCAGTATTCCCAGCATGGACATCATGGGAGAGGGAAGAAAGGGGAAGAAGACGTTGTCGGAGAAAGCAAAGAAGAGACAGAGAGTGACCAAGCAAAAGAGCGAACACGAGTTGACAAGAGCTGAAAGAGATAAAAGGATGCAAGACAGTCACACGGCTGATGGATAAACAAGGATAATCCGACAGCATTCCTACCAAGATTGCAAAGTAGGCTATAACCTTATCCGTGTCATCCCTGTCTCACGGGGTTTTGTAGTTTTTCCCGGTTTTGTAAGTCATCTAACCTCAGTGCCGTTGCATGCAAACGAACAAATTCATCTCGCACAAGAAAGGGCTGGTGTGGAATTCCGACTTCCGACTTCCCCGCTTCACACAGATATGTGGAAGCTACAGATTACCCTGACAAACTGAAAACGCGAGTGTAATCTGTAGGAGGGCAGGTTGAAATGACAGATTCAATTCACAAACCAGGCGGAAATCAATTTGAGTGGAATTAGTCAAACTTTTCCAACTGTATGGAACATGCTGCCTACTGCACCTGGAATTTCACCTTCGGCTTTGGTGTACAGTGTTATATTGGCAACTGCAATTAAACTGGAATTATATGGAATTATTAACATGCACTCCTGACTCGGAGCTAATATATAGTGCAGGTACTGACGTCTGTACAAGGTCGTGAGCGCGGCGCACTCCTGCCGGATGTCTTTCCAACCGAACATGATGCATTACTGGCCTGAGTCACAGTCGTTGCCCCAGCTAGCAGAGTGAGACCCAGGCCCCTACACGCAGGGTCCCAACGGAAACGCTGGCCTCTTTCTTCCTCCACGCCCCCAGTGAAAAAAACCCTGTACCACACCCAGCTTAGCACGCTGCGCTAACTCACTCCAAAAAACATGGACAGAAACCACATCCAATCCGAGGCCATTTCCAAAAACATGGATTTGATATGGGTTAATGAAGCATGCAAGGAAGACTGGATCCGAGGCTGGGAAATAGAGCTGGAGCAGAACTGTGGTGCACGCTTGAATAAAAAGGGGAGTTCTTCAAGGGTTCTTCAGTAAAAGTGAGAGTTATCCTGTATATACTGTAGAGCCCAGGAAGCATTCGGACACCTCAATTTGTTGCTACTGTTTAGAAAGTGGTTCTTTATTTGTCCAGGTCTGATGCCCATTATTTCCTGTATTCCATCAAATTCTCACCATTTTCAGACGCTTTATAGACAAACGCAAAAACTGATTAACTGAGAAAATAATCAACAGATTAACTGACAGGGAAAATAATC
>JAVGWN010003381.1:0-10360 GCA_034552555.1 Semaprochilodus insignis | reverse complement strand
GCGCGTGTGTGTGCACATGCGTGCGTGCGTGTGCAAGTGTGTGTCTGCGAGCATGTGAGTGTGTGCGTGAGTGTCACTGACTGCAGCAGTGAAAGAAACCCAAACAGCTCCAGAGTGCTCTCCGGATGTCTGAGAGGACTGAGAGGACTCTGAGTGAAGTGATGGAGCATCAGACAGACATCAGGAGTGTGGAGGACGGCTGGAGTAGCGTCTGATCTTCACTGCTACGGTTCCATTAATGAGAACACACCAGGAGGTGCACAAAATGAAGACCACCTGAGATTCTCACACTCACTGACCATCTCTCAGAGAGTCCGACTAGGTAGGACTGTAGCCCATCAGCTCCTGCACGGTCCATCAGGCCCATCCTGCCCCAAACACCAACAGAAGGGGGTCATCTTAAGACCACTGATGACCAGCTGATGAACGTGGAGCCGAGTGGTAATAACCTGCTGCAGTCATTTAGCCGGAGTGTTAATATACTACTGGATTTGGACTTGAGGGCGGATCAGTATACATGCATAGGGTATATCATTATTCCCAAAGCAGTCCTTAGGAGTCAGATGTTCCTCACAGATGCTCATGTTTGTGAAGAAGAGGAGACAGCAGTTCTCCGTTTCATATTTCTTGGAAACTGACAAAGAAACCCGACTCAGAAATCCACTCCTGACGGGCCCTGTACACTCGGAGAAGCTGTTGGTGGACAGCTGGGTTCTGGATTTGAGCGGCCATCTCTCCATCTGTACTGTGCACTGCTACATTCTCAGCAAAACATAAAAGCAGTGCAGACATCATCCTAACTATCCCAACATACACAGTCGAGTCATATTATTATGACCAGCTAATATCCTTCATGAGCTACGCGCTGCTGCAGTCAAAAGTAGGAAGTGGTCATAATAATGTGACTCGACTGTGTAAAACTGCTGTATGCACATTGAGAACATACAGCACGCTCTCTGACCATGTTTATTCAGCACCACTGTGGGTTAAAACGGGTCTACATTCTTTCCACTCTAATCCGCTTGTTAACACGTCCAGGTCTGATCCGCTCCTGAGCTGCCTGAGGTTCTGTCTTTCCAGCGCGCAGCAGTTCTGTGTTCCTTCTTGCTGTTTGAGTCGAAAAATCGACTCCGTTATCGTTCTAGCTCTTTCCATGTGGTGAGAGAGAGAAGGAGAGAGTCTGCAGCTGATGAGCTGAGTTACAGTTCAACACCAACGAAGACACACAGAGTTTGGTGCCAGTGTAATAATATTAGCCAATATTAGCTAGCAGGTGAACCTAGCATTCCTCACTAACCTAGCTAACATTAGTGCCTACTGGCGAAAGCCAATCAGGCCATTTCCAGATCTCCTAGACATGATCTTTGGGATTTCCCGTTTGATGGAGGAGGCCTGCGATCCCATACATCTTCATGTTCCGGTTGGCAGCGGTTTTATGTGCTGCCCAGCTGATGTGAACACAGCCTTAGCTAGCTAATTCTGTAGCATCCTGTGACCAGGGAACGAAATATGCTCATATGCTCAACGTCACTGATTAGCTCTCAGGGTCGGCCAATATGTGGGTTGAAAACAGCCCATCAATCCTCCCATCTCGAATCATCATCACCATCATCATCATCATCATCATCATCACTGATGTAATGAGAAAACAGGATGGATACTGATAAATATAAAAAGCTAGCTTGGCAGACTGGACCCATAAAAGTTCCGAACATACACTTCTGTGAAACTTCATATTTGAGTTTTCAATTCCACCTTAAATGGTGCTGCATTTACAATAAGACGTCTTAAACATACAATGCAGAATCTGAAGCACAACATTCGTTCACCTTGATCAATGTTCCTCAATCAGGAACTACCTTAAACAGTGTTGGAGATGTTCCATGATCAGCTAACGAGCAGCACAGCAGAGCTGGTTCTGTAGTGTCCTGTGACCAGAGGTCGAAACATGGCTCAAACGATCAGCTATCAGGGTCGGTTAAGTCAGAGATACATCAGTCAATTCAAATTAATTCAATGAATCTCTAATTATTATCATAATCAATAAAACGAGAGAACACAATCAATACTGATAAATACAAAAACTGATTAAAATACATTTATACATTATTTATATACATTTTAAGTATATTAAGTACATTTTGAGTGTCTGATAGTCAAAATGCTTTTCTGTTTGGGAATATTTTAATTATTATTATTATTAATTATTAATTAATTATTAATATTTCATATTATTATTTATAATTTATCAAGAGTTATCAATAATCTGCTGCAGTCCCGGTAAGCACCAAATTCCTGGACTACTACCAAGCGCTGACAACAGAGCAGCAACCTCAACACAAGCAGTGCCTTCTGATCCGATCAGGTCTCGGGTTTATACACACACCTCAGGAACAGCTGTGAAGCAATGATAAGGAAAAACGGTAGGACTTCTTCAGGAATATTCAGGAATCCTGATTGGGCACAATACAGGAGGCCTGCGATCCCACACTTCCCTCACACTTCCACTTTACATGGGATCAGAAATGAAAGCTGGGGGTCTCACCTTCCTGGGCTGGAAGTCGTACTTCACGCAGTGCTGGAAGCCTTTGCCTTTGGACTTCAGTGACGTCACTATCAAACAGTTTCCCACGAAATGCGCAGAGTAGCCGATCCCTTTGCTGGTTCGGAAACTAGGAGGGGAAGAATATAAGGAAGTTACACAGGGAAGACTCACATCATGACATCACTTTCTCCCCATTACTAATACTGATCCAATATTACAATCAATCTTTTTCAGCTTGTGCATGGCTTCATGTATGTCCCCTTGCCTGTTGAAGGTGGTAGTACCTTCAGGCTCCTGCAGATGGCACTGCTATACGAGGATGATGGGGCTATAAATCCCTGTGGGGTGTGAGTGACGGGATCCATAGATTGGGAAGAGGTGGTACAGGGCAGGGAATGTCTCGTTCCATGTGTGGAAAATGGCTCCAGAGCAGATGTTAATGATTGGCTAAAAGGAGTGACTGCATTTGGGTGTGCCAAAGACCATAGTGTGAAGGAAGTAGCTGAATCTGCAGGTGTATGGAAGCGTACGGTCATACGGGTCTACCAGCAGTGGCTAAAATCCCAGTCTACAGGGAATTCTCCTTGGAATTGTGCCAGGGAAGGCATCTACCAAATCTGGACCAACTGACCAATTCTTTGGTGTAAGAGTGTCTGAACATTGATGTGGCTACATCCAGAAACTTGTCCAGTACATGCCCAATCCAGTCACAGCTGTTATTGGTGCTGGTGGAGGGGTTACACACTGTTAGGTACGGTTCAGTCACAGGGGGCATGTTTTTGTCCAGTGAGCTCATTTTACTGGCTAACTGACACAACGCTGAACAAAACCCTGTAACCCCAAAATAATAACTTCACAGGAGATAAACATACTTTTATTTTTAATGTAAGTCGATGGAACCAGAATGTTGTCCAGGTCAGGGCAAAACCTGAAACACTTTCCGTGTCTGTGTGGGTTTCCTGCAGGTACTCCAGTTTCCTCCCATATTAATTGAATATTGAATATTAAAAATTGCAATATATCGCCGCGCTTACAGCATCACAATACAGGGGTTGGACAATGAAACTGAAACACCTGGTTTTAGACCACAGTCATTTATTAGTATGGTGTAGGGCCTCCTCCTCCTTTTGCGGCCAATACAGCGTCAGTTCGTCTTGGGAATGACATATACAAGTCCTGCACAGTGGTCAGAGGGATTTTAAGCCATTCTTCTTGCAGGACAGTGGCCAGGTCACTACGTGATGCTGGTGGAGGAAAACGTCCTTCTTGGTGGTATGCTGACATTACCCTGGATACCGTGGCTCTTGATACATCACAAAGACTTGCTGTCTTGGTCACAGATGCGCCAGCAAGACGTGCACCAACAATTTGTCCTCTTTTGAACTCTGGTATGTCTCCCATAATGCCGTGTGCATTGCAATATTTTGAGCAAAACTGTAAAACTGTGCTCTTACCTGCTAACTGAACCTTCACACTCTGCTCTTACTGGTGCAATGTGTAATTAATGAAGATTGGCCACCAGGCTGGTCCAATTTAGCCATGAAACCTCCCACACTAAAATGACAGGTGTTTCAGTTTCATTGTCCAACCCCTGTACATCTCAATTTATTAAATCAGCACATCTGTATCATGACGCGTATTGTATTGCCACGCTCTTCCCGATTCACAGCCCTAATGGTCATCAGCCTAGAAATTACATATCAGCCATTCTTATCGTTTACTGTTTGTGATTTTAACTCAATGTATGAGCATTTTTTTGCATATGGCTATTAGTAAATGGAATAAAATTAAAAATAAATAATTAAAAAATGAAAATACTGTAAATACAGTACAGTAAATACAGCCCTTAGAAAATAAGCAGCACCGGCTGAACGAGGAGTACAATGACAATGGGCTCATAGGTTTGGTTCAAGGTCCCGACCATGCTGAAACTGGCATGTTCTCCTGTTTCTCACACACAGCGCTGGATCCAGATGTCAAAACATCCATGCCTTATGCAACACTCGTCCATAAGAGTGTCTTGCTTCTCTCTGCCAGCAGCTCAGCTCTCTCTTCCACAGAGGATGACTCAGCAGTAATGGAATATGATGTCACCCTCTGTGTTATCCGGTTCTGAAGTATGGACATTTCTCTAGAACGGTTCTTCTAAAGAAACCACATGTTTATTCTTCCTGTCTTCCCCTCAGAAGAGCTGAATTCATCAGCACTGCCGTTATCACAGGCTTGCAAACAAACATGGCTGCCTGCGTTTGGCAGCATGTAGCAGCAGTGTGTGCAGAGGGAGCTGGGCTGTGTCGATAAGGCGATGGGTTATCAGGGCCCGGGACCGCGCTATTCTCTCTCTCTCGCTCTCTTCGCTACGCCGCATTCACCACCGCAACACACACATACACACATGAAACAGGATTTCATGCTGATTTCAGCAGCGTCTCAGACTCATACGCCGCTACAAAGGAAAAACACCACATTCCCATTTCACTCCTCAGCCAATAACAGTCTAGTATTTTGCACTTGGCCCAGATTTGGCCCAGTACAGCAGAATTGTAGGCAGTTCTTTACTGTAGGGTGCTGTTCATAAGGCTAACTGACACCTACATTAGGCTACACGACCCCAAAATCAGAACTTTACAGGAGAAGGAAAAAACAAGCTTCACTTTTAATGCAAGTCTATGGAACCAGACTTCTCTCCAAGTCATACTGAGCCATTTGTTTTGGTCCAATCATCACGAAATTCATTCAAAATGTAAAAAGCAACAGACACTTCCAAATGACCCCAAAAGCTGAAAAATATGAAATATAAAAATGGAGATACAAGGTCGTGTGTGGACAGCCGCCTAAGCTAGTCATGACAAACATGCACAAATGGTTATCAACGCGTCAGTTGCTATGACGGCTACATTTGCCCATTTGGGCCCAGCTTAGCTAAAGTAGCCTTTATGACAGATGACAGCTATTGGAATAAGCCTTTATAAACATTTATGTAGGGTTATGTCAGTTGTCATGACAAGCTTATGCAGGCATGATGTAGCTGCATTAACAGCACCCTACAGTACAGGGTCATCAAATTCTGCCAACTTGGTTTCAGAGTTTGAATTTTGAAATGTTCAAACCGTCCCAAAAGCAGGGAACCAGGGAACCAGGGAGCGTCTTAACCCTCCACCCGAGGGCAGTGCAGCGTCCGTGTTGTAGGTTTTGGTCAAAGGTTCTTATCGTACGTTCACATTAGCTATGATCTATTTCAGTACATGATTCGGAGCCATTACTAAACAACCAGTGGCAAGGGACACGGTGACAGAGGAACAAATCGAGCTAAAATTAATTTTATGCAAATGAACTATGACGGTATGAAGTGATAATCTAGATAACTGAGGTTCCAAGTCACCACTCTCAGACCTTTAGAGATAGATAAATATATTCAAATTTCCTCCCTACTAAATATTCCACAGTCGACTGTCAGTGGGATTATAACACAGTGGGAGCGATTGGGAACGACAGCAGCTCAGCCACGAAGTGGTAGACCACGTACAATGACAGAGCGGGGTCAGCGGATGCTGAGGGTCATAGTGCGCAGAGGTCACCGACTTTCTGCAGAGTCAATCACTACAGACCTCCAAACTTCATGTGTCCTTCAGATCAGCTCAAGAACCGTGTGTAGAGAGCTTCATGGAATGGGTCTCCATGGCCGAGCAGCTGCATCCAAGCCTTACATCACCAAGCCCAATGCCGAGCGTGGAATGCAGTGGTGTAAAGCGCCGCCACTGGACTCTAGAGCAGTGGAGACGTGTTCTCTGGAGTGACCAATCACGCTTCTCCGTCTGGCACTCCGATGGACGAGTCTGGGTTTGGGGACGGCCCCTTCCTGTTCCAACATGACCGCACACCAGTGCACAAACCAAGGTCCATAAAGACATGGATGAGGGAGTTTGGTGTGGAAGAACTGGACTGGCCTGCACAGAGTCCTGACCTCAACCCGATAGAACACCTTTGGGATGAATTAGAGCGGAGACTGCGAGCCAGGCCTTCTCGTCCAACAGCAGTGTCTGACCTCACAAATGTGCTTCTGGAAGAATGGTCAGAAATTCCCATGAACACATTCCTAAACCTTGTGGAAAGAATTCCCAGAAGAGCTGGAGCTGTTGTAGCTGTAAAGGGTGGAGCATCATATTACACCCTATGGATTAAGAATTGGATGTAGCTCAAGTTCGTATGTGTGTGAAGGCAGACGAGCGGATACTTCTGGCGATATATATTGTGTGTGTGTGTGTGTGTGTGTGTATATATATAAAACTTTCATGTAAAGGTTAAATGCTGATGCTGCTAATGCGTCAGGCATCAGGCAACATGGTGACCAATACAATAGCTTTAATGCAAGGTAATAAAAATCAGGCATTAAATTTAAAGGAGCAATAAGTGATTTTTTTGCTAACCAGCTAGCCCACCGGCCCGTCCTGTCTGTAATACCACTCTGTACCTGAGGAGGTGATAGTGAGTCACTGTAGCGCTGTAGGAGTGGAATCAGTCCAACATGAGAGGATGGAGAAGTAGCTCTGCTGCCCCGACGGCGTATTCTAACCTCGTATCAGTCGTGTTGAAGGAGCTGCTCCCGGTTAGATCATAGGACAGGTAGCCAACGGAAGGAGCAGAGAACACAACCATAGCTGAAGCTCCGCCTCCCGCTCTCGGCAAGAAGCAAACAGCAGCAAACAGAGGAAGTGATGTAAACAGAAGCAGAAGAAGAGTCAACACTGCTGCTGCTGCTGCTCTCCCCCGCTGGAGACGCTCTTGGAGAGGAAAGGGAGGAACGTTTGATGATGAACTCGGAATGTTTCTTCCAGACTGGTGAGGAGTGAAGAGGGAGTAAGAGGTGCTGTACATCTTCTGGTGATAGGTCGCCCCCTACTGTGTGGAGCGTGAACTGAAAAAGGCTTCGCCATCTTTCAAATCGCTTCTTTAAGCTAATACTTGAGTGACTATTGACTTCATAAGAAACCGATACACCAGCAAGTCAACACTCCTGTAAACACGATGCTCCTGCCGTTCCTCACACGCCATATCCGGCCCTTACGATGAGACCCAATGCTGAGAATGTCCGTTACCCCTTTGGAGTCCGATTTATTGTTCTACAGTAATTTACCTGTATCTAATTCAGCTCGTTCCACCAGCACAGGGACGCTCGAGCAGGCTCTCCATTACACTGCACACTTGTGTACAAGCAGACCGATCTTTATCCGAGCTGAACTGAAAGCAGACTACACAGAACGGCCTTGAACGGAATGAATGGGATTGAATCTAACTGAAAGGGCCGATTGTGGCTTTATAAACTCTTTTCAGTCGTTGAGGCATGAAAAGCCACCGTGCTATTTTTAAACCGGCGGCACGGCTGTGATATTTTGCCGTTCGCGCTAATAAAGCCGTTTTCGGTTTTGTTTGAAAGCCGCGAAAGCCGCCGTTTCAGTGCTTTGTGCAGGAGACGGCGTAATTAAATCAAAAGGTCAAACCTAATGAGGCTTCTCATCGCAGGCTGACGAGGGGCCCCCGGTGTCTCACGACGGTTTGTTTCTGGAATCAACGTTGCGTCCAGCTTAGCGGTTCCTTGTGACATTTAGCTATTCACATATTTACCTACCGCGCCCTCCAGGGCACCTTCCAGCGCTGGGGCTTTTCTTAGTAACCTGAAATGTAGGCCAACGCTCGGTGCCCAGCAAAATTAGCCGTGTCCCACCCCCGAGGCCAAGCCAAGCGAGACCGCTCCCACCAAAAAGAGAAGCGGTTTACTTTCAGGCGAGGTCCTCTGTTCCTCCAGGTTTAGTCTCCTGAGCTTGCAGGTGTTTGGTAGAGACTGCTACAGTGATGCTGCTCTGAGATCAGTTTTGCATTTATGGCTGTGTGGGAAAGCTGAGATCAGACGGAGCAGGGAGCTGGTGCTAGATCATCGGCGTTACTCACCAGTACAGGTAGGGTTTGTCCTTGTCTACATTGATGTTGTTGAGAGGGTCCATACGGAACCATGTGTTGAAGGTGAAACCGCTCTGGTAAGGCCACTTAGCAATGGGAGGCAAAGCGATGGCCTAGACAGAAAGAGAGGACATCATATAAACACACACACACGTATATATACACACATATATATATATATAACTGGAAGTCTAAAATCTGGACTGTAGTCCATCTGTTTCTCTGTATACTGTATTACCCTGTTCTTCAATGGTCAGGACCCCCACAGGACCACCACAGAACAGGTATGATGTGGGTGGTGGATCATTCTCAGCACTGCAGTGACACTGACGTGGTGGTGGTGTGTTAGTGTGTGTGGTGCTGGTGTGAGTGGATCAGACACAGCAGTGCTGCTGGAGTGTTTAAACACTGTGTCCACTCACTGTCCACTCTATTAGACACTCCTACCTTGCTGGTCCACCTTGTAGATGTACAGTCAGAGATGATAGCTCATCTGCTGCTGCACAGAGCAGTGTTGGTCATCCTCTAGTCCTTCATCAGTGGACACAGGACGCTGTTGGCTGGACAGTTCTGGTTGGTGGACGATTCTCAGTCCAGCAGTGACACTGAGGTGTCCAGCAGCACTGCTGTGTCTGATCCACTCACACCAGCACCACACACACTAACACATCACCACCACGTCAGTGTCACTGCAGTGCTGAGAGTGATCCACCACCCACATAATACCTGCTGGTCCTGTGGGAGTCCTGACCATTGATCAACAGGGAACTGTAGAAGTACAGAGTGCTCCTGACCACGCTATCGGTCAGTACGGCTGTTTAATATCAGACAGGCCCACTGGAGGCTACGTACTGGAGACTACTTAACAGCGTACTGCAGCTGGAGGCTCGTGTATAATGATTTAGGATGCAGTTTGCAGGATGCTAATTAGAATGCATAGACCTCCATTAGTTATTAGCTAAATTAGCCCCACAGCTCCACCGCACTGAACTGCTCCCTGAAACCACATCAAGACCACTGGAGGACACGCTGGTGTTAAAACCGGCTGTTCCTCCCTCCACATAAATCAGCTTTAACAGCAGAGGGCAGTCGCAGCTGGTTCCAGACCAGTTTCATATCACGCTGTAACAGTGCAGTCGCAGCTCGAGCAGCGTTAGACTGACTGCAGAACAGAGGAGCGAGAGTCTCACCGCTGCACTGCGTCCGGGGAAGTTGAAGAAGGTATCTGGGCCGTGTCTCTGAGGCATCTGGTTCAGGACAGACAGCAGCTTGATGGCGTGCCTCGGCTACAGCCGGCCAGCCAGCGGGACGGACGCGGACAGGAAGATAAAACAACAGGAAAAGATTGTTTTAGAAATCCATTAGGAGGAGAACGGGGAAATAAGAGAGACCGCAAAATGAGATTTAGGAAGGATGAAGGAACGGTGGAAGCAGAATACAGAGAGAAGGGCAAAAAGCTCACAATAAATCCAAGAAAAAAGAGTAAGAAAAAAGAGTGAGAGAGAAGAGAAGAGAAGAGAAGAGAAGAGAAGAGAAGAGAAGAGAAGAGAAGGAGAAAGAAAAAGGGAAACAAGCAGGAAAGGAAAATAGGAAGAGTAAGGAAAACAATGGGGAAGAAAGAAAGATAGAACAGAGAGGAAAAAAGGAGAACAGGAGTGATATGAGCTCCGTGTTTAGAACAGGATCGATATGAGCTGAGAGAGAGAGAGAGAGGTAGAGGCAGAGGCAGAGGCAGAGGTAGAGGTAGAGAGAGAGAGGGGTAGAGGCAGAGAGACAGAGGGAGAGAGGGAGAGAGAGAGGTAGAAGGAGAGAGAGAGAGAGAGAGAGAGAGAGAGAGGGGTAGAGGCAGAGAGAGAGGTA
>JAVGWN010003380.1:0-10360 GCA_034552555.1 Semaprochilodus insignis | reverse complement strand
TAGTGCTACATTTAGTGCTTTAGCCCGCCCCCCCCCCCCCACACCCACACACACCATGCTTATGGGGACAATACCACTTTTTGTGTTCTTTTTGTTGATAGTAGTTTTTGTTGTAGTAGTTTTTATTTATAGGCAGATATTTGCTGGTCATGATGTTTAGCAACATAGGCTGGTTTATACATCAACCTCACTGGTGACCAACACATGCTGGTTTATGCTGGTGATGCTGATGTCCAGCTTATGCTGATGACCGGTGTATGCTGATTTTTGTTGGTCACCAACATAAATGAGCAATGACCAGCATGTGTTAATCACCAGAATCACCAGAATACACCAGCATATGTTGGACAACAGCATCAGCAGCAATATCTAGCATGTGTTGGTCACCAGAATCACCAGCAAAACCCAGCATGTGATGGTCACCAGCATCACCAGCGAAAAAAAAAAACCCCACATGCAAAAATCAGCACAGGCTGAACACCAGCATAAACCGGCATGTGCTGCTAACGAGCATGGCAAGCAACGACCAGCATATGCTGGACACCAGCATCACCGGCATGAACCACCATATGCCTGTCACCGGCTTCACCAGGAATTACTAGCATATGTTGGTCACCAGCAAAAACCACCTTGTGTTGGTGTTCAGCATCACCAGCAAAAACCAGCATAGACTAGCATGTGTTGGTCACCAGCAGCATCAGCAGAAAGAGCACCATTATATTAGGAAGTGTTGATATAAAAACTTGATAATCTGCATGTACTTAGAAAGAATATGCAAAGTATGTACTATAAAAATATTTTTAGTTTCTCTATATTTGATTATTAAATAATAAATTATGGGGACAGTACCATTTTTTGTATTCTTTCTGTTGATGTAGTAGTTTTTATTTATATGCTGATTTTTGCTGGTCATGGTGGTGACCAACACATGCTGGTTTATGCTGGTGACACTTGTGCACAACATATACTGTTTTGGCTGGTGATGTTGGCCAGTAACATATGTTGGTTTATACATCACCATCACTGGAGACAAACACATGGTGGTTTATGCTGATGATGCTGGTGTCCAGCATATGCCGATTTTTGTTGGTCACCAACATAAACGGGCAAAGACGAGCATGTGTTAATTACCAGCATCACCAGCAAAAACCAGCATAGGTTTGGTCACCAGCATCACCAGCAAAATCCATCACCAGCGTGAACCAGCATATGCTGGACACCAGCATCACCAGCAAAAAACAGCATATGCTGGTCTTCAGGATCATCAGCAAACACCAGCATATGCTGGCCACCAGCATCACCAGCAAAAAACAGCATGTGTTGTTCACCAGCAAAATCCAATAAATGCTTGTCACCACCATCACCAGCAAAAACCAACATGTGATGCTAACCAGCATGACAAGTAAAGACTAGCATATACTGGAAACCAGCATCACCAGTATAAACCAACATATACTGGACACCAGCATCACCAGTATAAACTAGCATGTGTTGGTCACCAGCATCACCAACAAAATGCAGCACGTGTTGGTCACCAGCATCACCAGTATAAACCAGCACGTGTTAGTCACCAGCATCATCAGCATAAACCAGAATATTTTGGTCACCAGCATAACCATCAAAACCAGCATACGCTCATCACTAGCATAAACCAGCATGTGTTGGTCACCAGCATCAGCAGCAAAAACCAGCATATGTTGGGCAACAGCATCAGCAGCAAAAAACAACATATGGTGGTCACCAGTATGAACCAATATATGTTAATAAACAGCAGTTTAGCAGTCATCAGGATCACCAGGATAAACCAGCATATGTTGAACAGCATCACCAGCAAAAACCTGCATGTGTTGGTCACAAGCATTAACAGCAGCATCAGTATAAACCAGCATGTGTTGCTCACAAGCATCACCAGCATCATCAGCATGAACCAGGATAAACCAGCAAACACCAGGATATGTTGGTCAGCAGCATCACCGGCAAAAGCAGCATGTGCTGCTCACCACTATAAACCAGCATGTGTTGGTCACCAGAATTACCAACAAAAACCAACATATGTTGGTAATCACCAGCATGAACCAGCACATGCTGGTCATCAGCATAACCCAGCAAAAACTAGAAGTCACTAGAATCACCAGAACATGCTGGTCAGCAGCATCACCAGCATGAACCAGCATGTGTTGGTCACAAGCATCACGAACATAAATCAGCATAAACTAGGANATGAACCAGCATGTGTTGGTCACAAGCATCACGAACATAAATCAGCATAAACTAGGACAAACCAGCATGTGTTGGTCACATGCATCACCAGCAGTAAACTGCATATGTTGCACACCAGCTTCACTGGCATAAATCAGCATGCGTTGGTCACTAATATCACCAGAAAAACAGTACCATTATATTAGGACTAAGTGTTGATATAAAGACGTGATACTCTGCATGTAGTTACAATGAATATGCGAAGTATGTACTATATAAATATCTTTAAATTCTTAATATTTGATTATTAAATAATAATAAGTCACTGTGCTACATAGTGCTACATTTCTCTATTTATTGTATTGTTCCCGGGCCAAAAAACTTGACCACTCCACACACACTAATATCAGTGTAATATCAGACTAATTGCTCCTGTTCCAGTGGATAAAAGTTCTTATTGAGTTTTTGTAAAGACACTTGTATTTTCTACTTTAGTATTATGTCTCCTCCCTACATACTAAAGAAAGCTATGCTCGTGGAGGTGGGAGGGAGAGAGGATAGTGTGAGGTCAAAGCAGCGTGTACAGTAAGGAGGCTACGGTGGTGGTAGATGTAAGTAAACTGGAGAGAGTAATACCAATAGACATTGTTAATGCTATGCAGATGCAGCTGGGGGCACCCCTATGGCTACCCCTTGATCAGGCATATGGCAATCTTCACAGAGAGGCGGCTATGTCAGGTGGGGATGGGAGGCGATGCACTGTGCAAGGTGTGCGTCCTCGACAATCCCCCTGGGGATTAGCCTCGTGATATTATATCTCGTCTGACCTCAGAAGCTAAGCAGAGTAGGGCCTGGTTATTCATCCATAACTTTGAGATTTATGGTGTAAATAATAAACCAAACAAGGCACAAATGTTCATCATCAACACAGTTATAACCTATACCTATTCATGAGAGACTGCGAAAATAATTTTCCATATCCATTTCCTTCATGACCTTTGGTGAAAAGGTCTTTGCTTCAATTTCAAAACCATTAGCACATGTACCATGATTGTTCCCCACCCATTGTTGTAGTAGTTGTAGCTGACCATACCTCTCTGTTAAGCCATGGTAATGTAGGTATGATCTTTGCGGTGTTGTCAAGGCTCGCTACCACTCTCGTTTGGCTCCTTATTCCACAATTCCTTGAAAAGGTGTTGATTTTATACGCTGAATTGATATTACATACAGATTTATACTATATTACTAAAGTGGGGTACTAAAGTACACCAAAACAACAACAAATCTCACCAGTTGGGACTGTCTTGCAAGCTCTGAATCTGTTTTTGCAGATAAAATTTCCTGCAAAAATATATTTAAAAACATCTATGATGTCAATTCTAATCATGCATATAAAAAGTGATCATTATTAACTCAAAGTTTTTGCTCAAAGTCTGAATTTCATTCATAGATAAATAGATACTTACACTGTATTGCCAAAGGTATTCGCTCATCTGCCTTCACACGCATATGAACTTGAGTGACATCCCATTCTTAATCCATAGGGTTTAATAGGATGTCGGCCCTTGCTTTGCGCACTGGTGCGCAGTCATGTTGGAACAGTTCCCAATCACTTCCACTTTGTTGTAATCCCACTGACTGTGGAATATTTAGTAGCGAGGAAATTTCACATTTGCACTCGTTGCACAGATGGCATCCTATTACAGTACTACGCTGGAATTCACTGAGCACCTGAGAGCGACCCATTCTTTCCCTAATGTCTGTAGAAGCAGTCTGCACGCCTAGGTGCTTGGTTTTAAACACATGTGGCCATGGAAGTAATGGGAACACCTGAATTCGATGATTTGACTGAATACTTTTGGCGATATAATGTAGATGGATCCATAGGTAGGACACAAGTAACTAGACATCTTATAAACTGTATCTTATAAACCGTTTTTAGAGGGTTATTTTCCACCTACCTCAATCACATCTTCTGCATTACTGATTTTTGACACGGTGCCAGAAATGGTAACAGGAGTCCTGATGATTGGTGGTGATTGGTGGCATCCTGCTAAGTTTTTATCCCTCTCCAAGCATCATAACATTGCTTTCTCCTTGTTAGTGTGTTTGCTTTTCCTGCTTCCATGACACATCCAGTTCAGTTTTCCCCCACAGTTCAGCCTTGGCCCGATAAACCTCCCTCTCCAAAGCATTAGTGTTGATATGTAATACAACTAAAGTTGAGTTGATTTTCTTACATATCACTTCTTCTGTTATACTGTTTGACGTTATTCTTCTAATTCTTAAGGTCAATCCAAGAACTGATGTCAAGCAGCTAATCAATCCCAAAAAATCAGGCAGGAACTGGCCATACTTCCCCCTAGTGCTCTGTGTTTGGAAAGTTTTTGGGTGTGGCTGATTGGAGTGATGATGTGCAGGTGGCTGTAGTTGAGGGTTGGAGACCTGGGGAATTGTTGTAGTGAAGAGTCCCTGTAATATTGGCCTTTTCATTTGGAGTATGGTTGGGTGGCACCATCTAACGTGAAAAGTGCTTTTCCTGAACTCAGTGTTTAATCATCTCACGTTTATTGTTACATCACATCAAATTCAAGTTCAAGTTTCGAGTTTATTTGTCATTTGCACAACATATCAGGACATATATGCATTAAAAGGCTTGTGGTGAGGCTCAGGTTAATACTCTACAGCAGGGCGGCATTAATATACATACTAAATAAACATAGTAAATAAAAGAGATATATTAAATATGTACACAATCCACACAATATACACAAAATACAGAATATACAAAGACAGGAGATATATATATATATATATGTCTGTTCTTTTAAAGTGACTCAATGATATTGTCCATAGCAATGATATGATATATTAATAATAGTAAAATGTCAGAGTGCAATGGTATTGGTGAAAAGCCTGATAGAACCTGATAGCCTGTGGGTAAAAAACGTTCATTAGCTGGTCTGTTCTGGCCTGGTTGCTGCAGTACCTCTTGCCCGATGGCAGTATGGTGAACAGGTCGTGTGCTGTGTGGCTACTGTCCAACTGGATCTTTTGGATTTTCCTCAGGCAGTGGGATTGGTAGGTATGCTGTAAGTCTGGGTTTACACAGAGTGTGAAGGTGAGTGAAGATCTTAGGTGTGTAGTCCTTTGCAGTACTTAAATACACAAAATATACACATTAGAGCATAAATATACACAGTACTAAACAGTGGACCAGCATGTAAAGTATAAAGAAGGTATAAATTTATTTATATTTAGAGAAAATTCATATTTCTGTGCTCGTTTGTATGTACGCAGCTATGTAAATAACTGCTATTTCAGTTAGTATAATGTACTTTATTAAAAGTATTTAAATAAAAGTATTTAATTCATTTTCAAGTTGATGTTTTTATTATTTCTATGTCACTAGGTGAATGGAAGCATTCACTAATGCATTAACAATGTAGTAACTGTTCCATCATCAGTCACACAGTTTACACATTACGCATATAAACATAGTTTGCAAATTATGCTTTTGTCCTTTCAAATAGGAGGTAGTTACACCACAAATCCAGTAGATGACATGACAAACAAAATCTGTTCACACAACGCATATGTGATTCTATTTAATGGTGTTCTGGGTTCATGCATATACAGTATTTAGCTGTACAGTATGTTTAGGTGATGATTCTTACAGAAAGTGTATAAAACTAGTTAATAAATATAGGCATTTATGTGGTATCATAAATCCTGGTCATTTTCACCCATTCCAAATATGTTTTATGAACAATTTTGTCCCGTCCGCTTTGGTAGCTTGTCACCAAAGCTCCATGGCTGTGGAATACACAACTTGGTCGATCCAAAAAAATCTACGTCAAGGTCATCCACCTTTCGATGACGGCGGGCCCGTGATGTTTAGTGTTTCTACAGTTTTTTAGTTTTGGTGAACCGTGAACCTAAAATAACAGAAAGCAGTGAAATCGATCATAAACCTTTAATGTAAGAACATGTTCATAAAAATACAGACACCAAAACATCCTGTCAGATTTAATCAAAGCGCTGGTCTCGCAGGACGAGTAGCCCCTGTCCAGCTTCCTGTCTTGTGTGAAAACACTGTATGTGCATCCGGACACCATGATGTGTAGTAAAAGCTTTCCCACACTCTGTACACTAATACGGTTCCTCATTTGGCTACAACCCTTCCCACATTCTGAACAGTGGTACAGTTTTTCTCCTGTGAGCATGTGCTTATGTCCTTGGAAATGACGTTGGTTACCGAGGCCCTTCCCACACTCTGAGCAGTGAACTTTTCTCCTGCGTGTGTTGCACTTGTATTTAGAACACAAAACAAAAGAACTTTTGTTTTGAGAGCTATCTCAAAATAGTACTTTTAGGTACAATTAGTTCTATTCAAGTATATTGTAATAGCACTAATTATTATATTTAACAGAGAAAATAATTAATAATAGTTATTATATTGAAAACAGCACAATGTCTCATCACTGTGAACAATTACAGACAGCTCTGTACATAAAACCTCTGGGTAGGTTATTCTAAAAGCCTAAATTCCCTTATCAGAAATTAGTCCATGTTAATGTTCCCCAGCTGTCCTGCACATACAAAGCAGTCCCGTATCCATTCATGCTGTTTAACTGTTCACGAAGCCGAAGTTGCCATTGTCGCCAGCTTCTTGGTTGAATTTTCCCTTTCCACCTTAAACAGCGCAGAAGTTGCAGTAACGCCACAGGAGCCAGAACGTAACCGCCACTTTTAAGGCGAAACAGGAAGATTCGAACAAGAAGTGAGAGAGTGTAGGACAATGTTGATAAGACAATGTTTCCAGCGTTAAAAGAATACTTAAAACATTTTGATAGTCTAAAGCAGCTTATCAGGGGTCAGTAGTGGTTAATAAGCTGGGTCTGTCCTGAATTACCCAGACAGCAGGAGCTTGTAGAGCTGGTCAAAACACGCTATGACCAGAAAGGAAAGATCTGTAGTGTTTCAATAAGGATTGGATGAAGAAGAGATAACTGCATCATAACCTACATAACCTAACCAGCAAAAACCAGAAGGTGCTGGTCACCAGCATCACCAGTAAAAAAAAACAGTATGTGCTGGTCACCAGCATCACCAGCATAAACCAGCATGTGCTGTAAAATATACAGGTCTGAAGATTAATAAAAGATGAACTCGCTTTAGAGGTTCAGTTTTAGAGTGAAATAGCCGAGGGTGGCTAACAGCTAGGCTACACGTATTTCAGGTGAGCTGAGCAGCTTTAGCAGCAGCTAGCTCTAAACAGTGGATACAGTAATGACAGGTCTGAGGTAAATGTGAGGTAACTGGTCATGTGACTGTATTAGTATACTACACTGTAGGTCACAACTTGTTACTGTACTGCATACTACACACAGTGGGCAGTATACAGCACGTACTACTGTAGTATGGAGTATAGTAGTGTGCCATTTCGAATACAGCCACTGAGAACAGGTGAATGACAACAGTACACCAGGTGAGGATGAATGGGAAAACAATTCATAATTGGTGGGTTGTGAGTATGTGACCTATTAAAGCCTATTAAAAGGCTTGTGGTGAGGCTCAGGTTAATACTCTACAGCAGGGCGGCATTAATATACATACTAACTAAACATACTAAATAAAAGAGATATATTAAATATGTACACAATCCACACAATATACACAAAATACAGAATATACAAAGACAGGAGGGTCCTATGTAGAAACTCTCTAAAATGTACACTATATTAGACATGAATAATCTGAGAGAGGAAATATGTGTGTGTATATATATATAGTGTGACAGTACTCCCCCCGAGGGACAAGGACACCTGCAACAACATCTCAAGGCAAACTCTCAGAGCTGCTGCTGTGCTGGACAGGGGTCTTTTTCCTGGGATAACCTTAGTGACAAACTGCAAAGGGGCTCAAAGACTGACATCTGGGATGGCCTTTGGCACATGGAATGACACGGGACGGATGCTGGTGGTGAAATTCCTCAGTTAGTGGCAGGTACCAGGTACCCAGTAGTGCATTGACCAAACAGTTTACAGTTCCGATGCATGACCCAGTCTATCCCTGTCCCAGCTTTCTTTTACTGTCTGAATAGGCTGCATGTGAATCCAGAGACTCAGTAAAAGTCTTCCCACACTCTGAACAGTAACATGGTTTCGCTCCCGCGTGTGAACGCGCTTGTGTACTTGTAAATGCTGCCTGTCAGTAAAACTCTTGATACGGTTGCTCTCCTGTGTGAGTACGCTGGTGTACTTGGGGAGTAGACTTTAACTCTTCCCACACTCAGAGTACTTATATGGCTTCTCTCTGGTGTGGATGCGCTGGTGTGCTATGAGCCCTTTTGATGAAAACTCATTCCGCACTCCGAACAGTGATACAGTTTCTCTCCGGTGAGAATCCATCTGTGGAGACTAGTCCATGCAGTAAAACTCTTTCCACACTGACAGTTCTCTCACTAAGTTCTCTCTTTGCTGGTGTTTTTCTGCATTGTATGGAGATGTATTATTAGTGTGGATGTGGTGTTTGCTGAGTACCAGAGCGTCTTCGGAATGCCTATTAACGAACGTCTTCGGATTTTAGAGTGATTGAGTTTCTCTAAAAGTTGACAGTAAGAGCAAGAAGTTGATCCTTTCTGGAGGAGAAAAATGAAAATCTAGACCAAACTTCATGTCAAATGTAATAAAAATTTTATGCATACAAGTTAGTGGGAGATTAAACACAAGGAGATTGTATCAGATGTTGGGTTTACAGGGCAGATTTACGGGTAAAAGCCCTATTCGAATGGGATTAGTTCTACATAGTAGTGCAATGTTCCTACAGGACATCTGTAAAATATATGATCCATTCACACGGGATAAGAAGTCTCATGGCGCCAACCAAAGGGAAGAAAACATGCAACTGGACAAGGGCTGAAACTTTGTGCTTATTTCAGTTTGAGGCAAACGTGCCAACACAACAGTTGGAACAAATGGTACATAGCCAGTCTGTCTGGAAATTTCAAGAGGTTTGCCACAGACTTGAACGACCTGAGGTAACTCGGGAAGCTAAATGCCTCCTTAAGCGCCTCCATACTTGAGAAAAACTCCTTTTCCACAGGATACGACAGTATATTAAGCTACATGTCTATTCACAGGGGATTAATATAACCTGAGACTGTTTTTGTGGCTCATTTTACAGGTAGAAGATAAAAGGTGTCAGGGTCTTTACTGACGCGAGAACGTGCAGTCGGTAAAAATGACTGACATGGTGCATTTGGATGGGACTAAAATCACAGAGCAACTACGGTAATAATTATGCTACCCCACCTGCACCTGAATCTGTGACACGTGTTTAAAGAATGCATACATTGCTAATAGTGCATGCATGTATATGTGTGTATAGATATGCATATATATTGAGCACTGTTTCAGGTGGTGCACCCGAATTTCATTGTAGGTTAATATGCAGTGGCAATAAAGGAAATCTAATCGACTTGAAAATAAGAAGTTTGGTATAAGTTAGGCAGGTAAGTTAGTCTGAGTCAACAGTAATACCCATACAAGAGTATAGCAATGCCAAAATATCAAAAGCATGTTTTGGGTACTCTTACAGCCAATGTAATAGGTGTTCATTGCAATTTGTGACAGTTCCTAAAGGACGTTCTTAAAGGACAATTAGCGTTTTGTCACCGGTTCGATTCCCTGAACCTAAGGACATACCTGAAGTGCCCTGAAGCAAGGTACTCAGCCCCCAACTGCTCCCTGGGCGCTGCGGAGAGGGCCACCCACCGCTCCAGGCATGTGTGCTCACAAGTGTGTGGATGTTTCACTGGTGGGTTAAATGTGGTGGTTGAATTCCTCTGTGTGTAAGCACAATAGACAAAATGGTTCTAACAGCTTTGTGACCATGAGAAACTTGATAGGGGATGAGGGATGGTAATCTGGGGGAAAAAAGGCAGGATAAGAAGGGAAGCACATAAAGCAATGCACCCATCATGCATAGTGCCCACTGTACCAGCCTCTGGAAGTAGTGTTATGATCTGGGGTTCCTTCTGTTGGTCAGATCAAGGCTCAACAACGTTTATAGCAATATGTGGAATGAAATCAGTTGACTAGCTGAATGTACTGAATGACCAGGTTCTCCCATCAGTGGATTTTTGTATTCCCTGATA
>JAVGWN010003379.1:0-10361 GCA_034552555.1 Semaprochilodus insignis | reverse complement strand
AGACCACATACTGAAATACATGAACAGTACAACATTTAACATGTCAGTCATGTGGGAATAACTGGAACACAGAGAGATGAGGAGGCAGGATGTAAGTGTGAGTCTGTTTAATGAGAACCAATATCAAAAGAACGACGTAATCATCAAAATAACAAAATCAAGAAAGAACATGAAAAATAAAGTAACAGGACAAAAAGAAACTAAAGACTAACATGAAGAAGGAGGCCTCAAACAAACCGAGCAACAAGGGAGGCAAAGCACCAAGCTAGGAGTATGAATACAAACATAAGACGTTTTACTGACTATCAAAACCATCTGTGAACCTACACGTGTCTTCTGAGCTTCAATACTGTATGTAATATGAATCATGGTAACCTTTCTACCTTAGGTCAGACCAAACCACACTGAATGACTTTTGTTTTACATTTTAACAATTTAATAAGGAAAAAAAAATCATAATTAGTAATTGAGTGCACAGAGAAATAGTTAAATTGTATTTGCTGGAAACATACTGTTTTAGGGTTTTTTAGGTAAGTTAAAGAGTCATAAAATCCAAATCATTTCATTGATGTTGGAAAAAGCAAGCTTGAGAGCCTTCCTAAATAGGGTCTACAATTGCAGCAGGTGTTGCATATCAATCACACTGCACTTATATCTTCTATTAAGGCTTCAAAAAAAGGCCAATAACCAAATACCTTTCAGGGATAACCAAGATAACCAAACACAAAACACCATCATGATAAGAATACCAAAGCATACCAGTTTCATTCAAATGTCTATTTGGGGAACAACACATTAAATAAAAACAAGTCAGTTAACAAAAACTGGCAAAATCACAGGAAACACTGCTACGATATTTAAGGAAACAGCCAGCTCAAAGGTTTTTACAGCTGCATTGAAGAGATACACTGCACATTTACAGCAGCTGTTTACTGTTCCTGTCTGAAGGAACACTCAAGATTTTCTGCCAACATGCTGTGTTACTAGTATTGCCATAATTTTTCCGGGTAGATTTAACAGCGCCGATTGTTGTTTTTCTCTTTTATTTCTTGCTTCTTGCATTGGTTTACTTCCACGGTAACCCTGGCTCGACGGCGGAAGCTCTCCTCAAAGGCAAATCGGACATATCTGTTTGGAATTGGACGTGGAGGGTTCCTGGGTATGAACACCTGGGACACGGTGGTGCTCTCCCCATGCTGGCGGGGGACATTCTGCTGGATTTGTAGGTTATAGTATTGTTGATCTCCTCTGTTCACCAGCCCCTGTAGATCAATGCGGAAATCTCTGAAGACAAACAGCCTGGATCTGGCCTGGTTGGCCAAGCGCCCGTTTTCCCAGAGGGCAATTAAGCGAGATATCTCTTTTTTTTTTTTTTTTTTATCTGCCACTGCTCTTGGGTTTGGTTCAGCATAGAAAGTGGTTTTCACTCGATTTGCGGTGTCGTTCCGGACACAGAACGCCACTGCATTGTTAAGTTGCCTTTTAGAACGTTTAGTGGTAAGGTAAGAACATTCACATGCTTTAATGACCCCGCAGTAGTCATACCCCGATGCTGTAATCCAGCACCAGCTATAACTGTAGCCATGGGTGTCACAGAAGTGGTCTGACCGGCAGGGCACATTCTTGTACGTGACATCAGGTGTTGGGGAGCAGTAGTCCCAGCCTTTATCAGTGTAACACCAGTAATACTCATAAGACTCATCATACAAACATTCATCAATGCACACACTCTTGTATTTAGAACTTATATGTAAGGTTGTCTTTGACTCCACTGGCCCACAATAACCCCAACCTGAAAACCAGCCATTCCTGTAACACCAGTAGTAATCTTTACCATACTTCCCACAGGGATGATCATCTCGACAAGCATTGTCCTTATAATCTCTGTTCTGTGCTGGAGAGCAGTAATCCCAGCCCTTTCTGGTGTTGCACCAGTAGTAGCTTTTTTCATGCGTGTCACAAGTGTCGTAACAAATCACCCCATTGTAGGAGGAGTAGTGATTCTTCATGACCTCATCTGCAGAGCTACCTAGGCAGCTGAGTATGATGAAGGCCACTGAGTAGAACACATAGCATTTTTCCATTTTACTGGACAACCAGAGGAATCTTGAATAAGGGCAGAAAGAAAGGAACATAGAACAAAATTACTGCTGCTGTCATGACATTTTTCCCCCGTGACTGTACTTTACTAAGCACAATTAATTTCCAGTACTATTGCTAAGAGTACTAACTTTTAACTTCCAAACTGCTAGGAAGCAAAAAAAGCAAAAAAAAAAAATGTTTAAAAAAACAAGTTATTTACCTTTACTGTTTGCTGGACCGCCTTGCAGGCCAGTCTGTGAGAGTTACTGTATTCTACTGACTAACTGACTGACCGATTGGTGACCGCTGTTGAAACACGCATGCACAAGCATCACCCAAGGCTATCCAATGCTATCAATATGTATAATGGTCTGCAGAAACCCTTCATATCATGAACCCTTCACATTTGATGTATTTCATGTATTTTATGTCCAACTCTCACAATTATTACTTCTTCCATTTTTAGGACACCTCAACCAGCAATGCCAGTGTGACATTTTACCACTTCTGTAAGTCTAAATAAAGAAAAATGTGTTCCGATTTGACTGCTTTCCATCAAAGTTCACTATTAGCTTTTTAAAACACTAAATAACAATCCCTTTTAAAGTTTTGCTGTGTCTTGTTTCTTGTCACAGTTTTCCTGGGAGAGAAATTCAAACTATAAGAGCTTTCTAAATCCAGTGATTTCTCTTTTTTTGAACTGACATTGACCGAAGAATAAAACGCTACCGTGCTACATAGTGCTGAGAGTCTGTGAGGTTGAGAGGCTGCGAGGCTCAGGGGCTATGATGTAATGACTGTAAAGTTGTGAGGCTAAGAGACTGTAAGGTTGTGAGACTGCCAGCTTGTTAGGTTGAACAAATACCACCAGAGAAAATTGGGACAGTATGGAAATGCATTTACTTTAACTTTTATTTCATTTAATATTTTTTACATCCATTCTGATTTCCTCATTTTGTTTATGTTCTCTCATGTTTCTGCCCATCTGCATTTATTGTTTTCCCTGCTCTTTCTTGCTCCCCAACTTTGCCTAACCCCTACCTGTGTCTGCTCTGTAGCCCATTGTGTGTGTCCTGTACCTTGTTTAACACTGTTTATTGTTTGTTGTGTTTGCAGATTCCAGTTTAAAAACCGAGCTTTAATTTAAGCCAGTTTTAAACTAGAGCCTTAACCTTCTTCTCAAGAAGTGATTTAGAATGCATGCCCAAATGAACAGTAATGAACGATATTAATTAAGTTTTTGAACAATATTCATTGTGTTTTTGTGGTTTGAAGTGCTTTGTGCATCTTAAAGAGTTCTTAGGTTGGTCGTTACAGTGTAAAAAGCAGGGCTGAGGTGGGGGTGGTTTGGATACGGGCTTTTCTGAGACATTATTTCTTAACAGGCATTTCTGCATAATTTCTTCCTCATTGTGCAGTTTATGGAACTGGTCTACAAACACTTACAAGGGTATATTAAGGCCGCTGTACTGCTGTATTATTACAGATTTACAGTATTTTACCATCAACAGCATTCCATATACAAAAGCTCAGGTTCACTGGTGGTTTAAGATAGTATACACGCTCATCATCAGAAGAATAGTTGCACAAAAAGTTGCACCCAGAAGGAATCAACCAACAGGAATGAAACTTGGTGGGTAGTTTTGACATCGTGAGACATGTTAATGATTAAAGTTTCATACTCTACTGTGCATGTGATGTAAGCAAGGACGGGCCTTATCTCTGTCCCTGACTGACACAACAACCACGATTACAGACATCCAGCGAGCAGTGATGTCCTCCATGACTCATCCTGTTAGTGCAGCACCGTTGGCAGACAGCTGCCAACACCGTGGTCAGCACCAAGATGAACGGTTTGTTGTCACGCGTCCCTCCACCTCCACCCCTACTGCACCATCTGCAGGAACTGTGTGAGGATATTCAAGCTGCATGGGATGGATTATCACAGGACACCATTAGGAACCTCTACTGCTCCATGCCGAGACGTCTGGCATGTTGGGTTAGCAAACACGGCGGCCCGACACCATACTGAGAGACAGACTTCTGTATGTGTAGCTGAATAAATATTGATCATATCAGTCTAAATTTATTATCATTTATTGATCCTGGTAACCTTTATCTTCCTTCCCAACACCACTGCAATCCCACACCTCCTTCTGGGTGCAGCTGTTCTTTTGATGATGAGTGTAGGTGTATTTATGTATAAATTAATGTGACTCGACAGTTGGGATGGTAAGAAGTAAACACTAATGTCAAAACTAATGTCAAATAATTAGTGTCTTACAGTCAAAAACTGTATCTAATAATAATAATAATAATATTTCATTAATTAATACTTCATGTTAATATTCAGTAATTGTTTTAATATGAATACAGGTACTACCTGACACACTTGATTAAGATGGAAAATATGTATCAGATAGATGTGCCTTGAGTATTCCTGCCCTGCATGTTTAGGTGATGCCCGGTTTAGTGTTAAACTGTGTTTATTTAATTAAGACCTAATTAGAATTTCATATATAGGCTTTAATGAATTGCTCATTAGTGCTACATATAGTTGAGTCACATTAATGGACTCATTAAAAAACTACTTCATCATATCTAATGTAAGGGACTAGATGTCATTACTGTGATTACTTAATGGTTAAGTGAGACATGAGCCTTTAACAATGCTTATCGCTGTCTTGAGTATCACTAATAGATGTACTTTTATTAGTCACTGCACGATGTGCAACACTATTGTTATCTGATTTATATTTTTCTATATCTTCTGGTCAAGAGATTTTTGTTCCCTAAATTGTCCTGCAGCTCTGGAATGTTCAGTCTGATCAGGAATGGTGTGCTTGTATACAGCTTTTTGATCAGATCTCTTTTGCCATTGAGAATGAATAGGGTGGAAAAGTATTCGCCTATGTACTGTACTTCTGCTCGACTGGCAAACTCCATTTCACATACACTACCTCAGGGATGACACCAAGCACAAATTCACCCAAGCACAAATTCAGCACACAATTTATTTATCTGTTTGTCTTTTTTTGCCCCATCACTCATTCCTCCCATAGAGTCACATTCATTTTTTACCCCTCATTCAAACCCTATCGTTTCCTTTAACTTACAGCTACCAAACTGCATGTACTCACTCAGGACCAATACCCAAACTCTAATCCACAGCCATACTGACCCTCACTCCTTTATGTTTCGTTTACTCATCCCTCGTTCCTCCCATAGACTCTCATTAATTTTTAGCTGTGCAATTCCTCTGCATTTTGGAAATACACTTTTCTAGTTGTAATTTGTTTCCAACTCTACAGTGCTCTACAGTCCTGCAGTTTTATAGTTCTAGCTCAAAAACCACAACCTGTGAAAAATGGTACAATAACAGTAAGATGAACAGCAGTAGCAGTACAGGTCTGTAGTAGTAGTACTTACATTGTGATTTACACAAGAGTTGATGTTGGTGGGTTGTTGGTCCAAATGGCGTTGTTAGAACCTGTTGGAGAAATGTACAGTCCCCTTTCATTACGGTATCAGTGATGTCAAGGCTCAGTCTAAATATGTCCAATAATGCTTTTCATATACTCTATCTATTTTTTTGTAGTACACACGGATTCTCAATAAACAATAGTATAACAATGTTTATAGATACGTTTATAGATAGATAGATAGATAGATAACACTTTATTGATCCCAAGGGGAAATTACAGTGTTACAGCAACTTACATACCGGTGACACACATAATTCATATAGAAGCTACAAAAATAATAAAGCAAAATAGATAAGAATAAATCAAATTAAAAAAAAATCAAAAAAACAAATCAAAACTAAAAATAAAGATGTAACAGAATACAATAAAATACCTACCAAAAAAGATACTTACACAGAAGTGTTTCAGGGGGTCTTGTCCTCCCGGCTCTTAGGCAGGTCAGCTGAAGTTGTCTGTGGTTCCCAAAAATGAACTCAAAAGTCCTGATGGCCCTGGTTTTTATATGTGATACTATGGGAGGGCTGAGATCCCCCTGCTTCCCTGTTTTCTGCTGCTGTTTTGCTAACAAATTTTAGTTCTTAGACCACAACTTCCTCTTTTACACTTTAGCCATTGCTCAAGTCAACTTCTAAAATTTCAGCATCTGTTATGTTATGTCAGGTGTTACTACAGACAGTGTGATGTAGAACAGAGGGCTTGTATTCCGTTGTATTTCAGCTTTCTGAAAATAAGTTCACTGAACAAAAAATGAGTCCCCTGTGACTGAAACATACCTAATAGCATGTAATACCTCCACAAGCACCAACAACAGCTGTGACTGGATGTGACTTTTTTTCTGACTTTCGGACTTTTTTTTGATGTAGGCCACATCAATGTTCAGACACTCTTGCATCAAAGAGTTGGTCAGTTGGTTCCAGATTTGGTGGATGCCTTCCCTGGCACAATTCCGAGGAGAATTCCCTGTACACTGGGATTTTAGCCACTGCTGGTAGACCTGTATGACCGTACGCTTCCATACACCTGCAGATTCAGCTACTTCCTTCACACTATGGTCTTTGGCACGCCCAAATGCAGTCACTCCTATTAGCCAATCATTAACATCTGCTCTGGAGCCATTTACCACACATGGAACGAGACATTCCCTGCACTGTACCACCTCTTCCCAATCTATGGATCCCGTCGCTCACACCCCACAGGTATTTATAGCCCCATCATCCTCGTGCAGCGCCGTCTGCAGGAGCCTGAAGTTACTACCACCTTAAATACGCAAGGGGACTCATTTTTCGTCTGGTGAGCTTACTGTAGGTTTTCATAAATCTCATAAAATCCAGCTCATGCTTGGGTATAACAGGAGCAGGAAAGGCCGAATCCTTTTTGAGCATGGAGGGGTTGAGGGAACACCACCTTGGCAAAAAATATGTCAGCAAATAGTCCATCTGTTTAAGAATATGTCTGTCAGCAAGTAGCAAGGATTTTAGGTGTTATACTCTCTATGATGCATAATATTATCCAAAGGTTCAGGAGATCCAGAGGATTATTTCTCTGTAAAGAGCACAATAAAAACCCAGTCACCTTCAATCCCTCAGGTGGCCCTGAGGAAAGGTAGACATATTATAGTGTTTCCAACACAAACAAAACATGTAGTTTTAGAGCAGCGTTCATTCAGTTTACAGTTCTTTAAGGCTGACTTCCCACACAAGCTTTAAATTGGCACTGGCCTCATGCCTCTACCCACACCTCTTGTCTGTGTTTGGGGCTCAGGCACTGGCCTCATTCCTCTACCCACACCTCTTGTCTGTGTTTGGGGATTAGGCACTGGCCTCATTCCTCTACCTACACCTCTTGTCTGTGTTCGGGGCTCAGGCACTGGCCTCATTCCTCTACCCACACCTCTTGTCTGTGTTTGGGGATTAGGCACTGGCCTCATTCCTCTACCTACACCTCTTGTCTGTGTTCGGGGCTCAGGCACTGGCCTCATTCCTCTACCCACACCTCTTGTCTGTGTTTGGGGCTTAGGCACTGGCCTCATTCCTCTACCTACACCTCTTGTCTGTGTTCGGGGCTCAGGCACTGGCCTCATTCCTCTACCTACACCTCTTGTATGTGTTTGGGGCTCAGACAGTGGCCTCATTCCTCTTCCCACACCTCTTGTCTGTGTTTGGGGCTCAGGCACTGGCCTCATGCCTCTACCCACACCTCTTGTCTGTGTTTGGGCTCAGGTTCTGGCCTCATGCCTCTACCTACACCTCTTGTCTGTGTTTGGGGCTCAGGCACTGGCCTCATGCCTCTACCCACACCTCTTGTCTGTGTTTGGGCTCAGGTTCTGGCCTCATGCCTCTACCTACACCTCTTGTCCGTGTTTGGGCTCAGGTTCTGACCTCATGCCTCTACCTACACCTCTTGTCCGTGTTTGGACTCAGGTTCTGACCTCATGCCTCTACTTAAGGTCCTGTTTCTTTTTGAGTATTGGTGTTGCAGGCATGGTTTATACTGTGCTTTATCACTGTGCTTTACTCCTTTTTTCTAAGAACCACAGCCAAAAATGAGGAAGCACGGACATGTAGATATACCAGGCCAAACAAGGAACTTAGATCAGTTCTGCTGTTTTGAAGCATTTTATGGGTCCAATCAAAAGATGAATTACTCCTGATCCACTTTGTTCATGTCCCACATGTGTGGTCTCAATGTTGAGATAAAAAGTTAAAAAGATCTAATTAATTTACGATATGAAACAGTTTCAGATTACGTCCTAAATTACGTCCTAAATTTTGTATTTACTCAGTTTGTCTTTGGGGGTTATATGATGAAAGTCAAATCACAGATAATGACATTAATAAAACCAGGAGAAAAGAGTGCTTTGTCTTTAGAAATCCATGACAAAGCCAAAACTCCACAGGTCACAGCCTTGTGGAGACGCTAGAAATATTGGAACAAAACCAAACTCCACAGGTCAGTAGAGCAGTTAGAAACTAGAGACCCGGACCCTACAGGCCCTTTACCTGTTGTCTTCTCTGAGGTGTCCGTGTTGTTAGTGTCATGATCATGTGATCAGTGACTAGTCTATATCAAGCTTAAACTGTTACCCTGGAACTGTTACCCTGAAGTCATCAAGTCTGTTTAACGCCTAGTAAACACACAAATACACAGTCCATCTTCTGCAGGTTGGGCAGTAACACTTGTATACTTGTATTTTTACTGTAACCTGACTACTTTTGTCCTGAAGGTCCTGTTTCTTTTTGCTTTTGCTATAAAGGTGTAGGAAAAGCAACACAGGTGCTAAAAAGCTAGCTAGCTAAACATACATATTGTGGTGTCAGCATAGAAGGAAGGTACAGAAAACATAGTGCTTTTGATGGAAGCTCTTTTATTGAACATGGGAGACTCGCCACCCATTGCTGCAGAACAGTCAGGATAGCAGACAAGTCATCAATAGCCACCCAAGTCTCCCTGACGATAGGCACCTACACTGCACCACCACCCCACTAACCAGCCCCACAGGCCAGCACAGAATAGCACAGGCAGGTCATTCACATATCTTTAAGCACTGCACCACCACGATAGGTCTAAGAAGGTTTGGGGCTAAAATGTTAATATATTACATTTATATCAAACAATAATATACATATGGCACAGCGTTACACACAGGGCTCACTAGACTTTAGCACATGGGTGCAGGGATCCCATTCAGCCACAATATTACTCAGTAAGGCGCTGATGCTGGGTGGTAAGGTCTGGCTCCTTCCAGTTTCATCCCAGTGGTTTTGGATTGGGTTGAAAACAGGGCTCTTCCACACCCAACTCACCAAAACCATTTCTTTATGGACCTCTCTTTTTGCATGGTGCACTGACAAACAGAAAAAAGCCTTCCATAAACTGCTGAAGTTGAAAACACAAAATGTCTACATATGCTGTAGCATTAAGATTTGCCTATGTTGCCCCACCAGTAGCTCAACACATGGGGTCCATTCGCACCTGCTCAGCCTGTCTCAGCTACTCATGCCAATTCCCATGGTCACTCCACAGCCAGTTCCACATGCGGCTGGCCTCCCAGTTCGCTCCCCAGTCACCTACTGGATTCCTGTCCTTCTCTAGCCTCGTTGCGGTTTCCATTTCGGTTCCTGTCCCATTTTTTGTGTCCTCTCACACTCTGTCCTAGTCCCAGTCCCTGTCTCTTTCAACATCTTTATCCCTTTAACTGTCACTGTCACCATCTCAGTCAATGACACTGTGCCTGTCCAAACTCGTACCCAGTCCTTCCCTAGTCCAGCTCCTCGTTCAGTCACCTGCCTGTCCAGCCTCATGCCTAGTCCCCTTATCCTCTCTACTGCAGGTGTGCTTGTCCAGTCCCCTGTCTGCTCCCTTGTGCTGCAAAGTCCTGTTCCTGGCCCGTCTCTGTAACGTCTTGCCCTGGCATTGTCTTTGTCTGTTTCACCTTCGTGTTTACTCTCCCTCTTTTCTCTGACCATGTGCTTTTGTGTGACCATGTGGTTTCCTGCTCCACCTTAGCTCTGCCCTTTTGTCACGACCCTCACCTGTGTCCTGTGGGTATCTGGTATTCCCAGTGGTTTCTGATTGGTGTTTCACCAGTATATAAACTCCTTGTTGTTTTATTGTCTCTTTCTTTACATTGTTATTTCAGTTGTAGTTAGAGTCTCATTCCTTTGCTGTGTGTTGTCTCTGTTATCTGCTTATCTTACTCTTTAGCTCTTTACCAGTCTCTGTGGGTTAGTTCTTTAGTTTAGCTTTCTCTCTCAACTTCCCTGTTTACTGCTTCTTTACCTGCAGTCTTCTCCT
>JAVGWN010003378.1:0-10361 GCA_034552555.1 Semaprochilodus insignis | reverse complement strand
AACGGGGAGTTTGTCCCTCTTTGCTGCAGTAACAGCCTCTACTGTCCGACAATAGATGTAGAAAAACTGCTGTGAAGATTTGATTGCATTCGGCATTCACACAAGCATAGGTGAGGTCAGGTACTGATGTTGGATGACCAGTTCTGGATTACTCTGACTCATCCCAAAGGTACTGAGTGGAGCTCCATCACTCCAGAGAACACAGTCCCACTGCTCCACAGCCCCAGTGCTGGGGTGGGGGTTATAGCCCTGCAGTCCATGGTTGTATATTAGGCTCATGTGTAGCTGCTCCAGAGAGTCCATTTCTATGGCTGATGCTTTTCCATGGAGATCAGGACAGCACAAGCAGACTGTGCATCGAAACAGTGTTGGACAACGCAGGATCAACAAGAACCTTTGTTGTTCGTACTGACTGATAATGGCATGGTCTTATCAGTGAGCCCACAGCAAGACAAAACAGGCCGTGTTACAGTAACAGTAACGCCAAATCAGTTCAAACACTACTTAACATATGCAGTAACACTGACACCTGGTGGCCTGTCTGTGCAAGTACAACATTTATACAAGGTCAACTTACTTTACAAGCAAGGTGCCAAAAACTCCCTGGTATGCTGGGGGTCCCACATTGGCAGTAAAGTCACTCGACATAGCTTCAATTGCAGTTATTCTTCCTTTGGAAAAGCATTTGTTTACTTTCGCAATCTGTTCTTCCATACATGACTCCATCAAACTCATGGGCAAGTTCTCAGGTTTACTGGGTATTTATTTATTTGTTGAACGGAGCTCCATCACTCCAAAGAACAGAGTTGCACTGATACTCAGTCCCAATGCTGGAGGGCTTCATATCCCTTCTGTCCATGCTTGTATGTTAGCCTCATGTGCAGCTGCTCCAGAGGATCTATAGCAAATGCTGATCTACAGTCCTTAGTGTAGCACTTCCAGACTGTGCACTGAAACAGTGTTCTGCATTGAGGACAATGCAGGATTAAAAACAAGAACCTTCGTTGTTCCTACTGACTGATGATGACATGGCAGGGCCATGCAGCAAGACCAAACAGGCCTTGTTACCGTAACAATAGCACCAAATCAGTTCGAACATTACTTAACGTATGTAGTAATACTGACACCTAGTGGCCTGCCTGGGCAAGTACAGCATTTATCCAAGGTCAACAGTAAAAAAGGGTACCAAACACTCCCTGGTTTGCCAGGGGTCCCACACTGGCAGTGGAGGATGGAAGTTCTCATGTACTACAGCGCCACCCTGAGGCAGACCAGTGCTGCATATCTAGTTAGTCATGAATACCAAAGCCTCACTGTATTGGGTGAAGCAACTGAACAAATAGCTTTTCCTATTTTACTGTAATGAATCGCTGAATGTTCATAATTGTTGCTGTTGGGTCAGTCAGGTACAGTGATGAGGCCCGTCCTTGCTTACGTCACATTTGCATGTCTCACAATGTCCAACCTACCCACCAAGTTTCATTACCATCGGTTTAGGTGTTTTTCAAACTGACTTAATGACAGAGAGCAACTATTATTAGCCATAATGATGATGACTGGAGGTGAACAGACGGTGGTAAAGGGGAATTCCACCAATTCTTTCCAAATTTCTGCATCATTCAGTGGCTGACATGTAAAGAGTCATTCCGAGTGGTTTGATGTGAAATGCTCCATGGTAGAGAAACTGACAGGCTCTTAGCCTGCCATGTTAGCACTAGAGCTCACTGACTCTACTTTACTTCCCTCAGTATGGTTCAGTGCAGTTCAACACAGGTTTAAAGTAGAAATATGTAACATGATGCAATTTGTACGATTGTTAGTTTAGAAATTCCAAAATTAATAAAAAATATAAACACAACATGAATAACAGTTTTTACAATATGTCAACAATACCTGTGTAGCATGTTGCAAAGATATCTAACATGCTAACCAGCTAGTAACTGTCCCTGTTCTCAGATAGCAAACATATATCGGACAGCTGGCCCGATCAAGTCGGCACCCCATTGACTGTTTGCCACTGCTGGTCCGCCCTCGGACCACCCAGATTATTATGCTGTGTACAAAATATAACTAGTTTTTGATCTCCTAAAACAGATTTAAATGGACAGAGACTTTTATTTTAGAAAACAGACTAAGACAACTGAACGAATACAGGGCCGAGGCCGGATATAAAAGGATTTCGTTTAAAATTGTTGCTGAGACAAAAAAAAATTAAAACAGTATTTACTAAAGTAATTTACAGGACAAGGAGAGGAAGAAATGAAGGAAGAATAAATATATTGGACTCCTACTTGGAAAAGGAGTGATGAAAAGTGGTAGTTGGTCTAATATGCTGCTTAACGGCAAGCGGGGCACACGGACAACGCTGAGCGGAACACCAGTGGAGTGCCAAATTTGCCATTAGTGGGTCAACAGTGGTCCGCTATCATCTTGCTATCAGGGTTTGTACCTTAAGAGGCGAAAGTGGGTCACTGACAACACGTAACTTTCAGGAGCAAAGCAAGAGTTAACATTGGAGCTGCTTTCCACCGCTGGAGACGCTCTCGGAAAGTAAAGGGATGAAAGTTGATTCTGAACCCACAGCATTTCTTCTAGACTAGTAAGTAGTCAGAAAGGAGTGAAGATGGAGGAGGAGGAGGAGGAGGAGGAGGGACTGTGTGGAGTAGGAGTTTGAGAGATTGCCTCATTGTATATATACTCCTCCTTTAACACCGACTGGCTGTTGATTCGAAGACTTCACCAGTGTATTTTCTGATCATTTATGTCACAGCAGGAGCTCATTTGTTGCCTCCTTGTAAACAAGCCCCGACCTTGGTTTAGTTAGCCATGCTAGTTAGTTGGAGCTAATGCTAGTAGCTAACGTTACCTATACTAGCTACTGGCTTTCCATCTGGACATCTGGACTATGGAACTCTCAGTTTAAGATGATCTGCTTCAACCTCCAAAGACGGATACAATCACACAGCATGGCACACACTTTCAGGCTGCTGTTGGGGTTGTGATGCTGAGGGGCCGCTCTCTCACTTCCACATTCGGTAATACGTAAAACAGCTGTTGTAAACTTTGGCAGAGATTTCTGCCCTAAATACATCAATAATCCAACCACACAGTCTCACCCGAGTTTCACTCCATCAAGATCAAACATCTTCGACTCCAGCTTAAAGCTCCGCTCGTCATGAGCCATTTTTAACAAGGTCACCAATTAAACCGAGAGAGAGTGGATGCACGTTTGTGCTAGTCGTGGTGTTCAGGGCGCTAACGCTGCTAATTTGTTTTTACACAGGCTCGCTGAGAAGTATGAAAACTGCCCGATTTTCTTCTCCTCCAAAATGAAGCTCGATACGTGCTGGTTTCCTCAGTCTGTCCATTCAGAGATGCTGGTGTGGCTTTTAGGCTGTATTCAAAATGGCACGCCACTATACCGCACACTGCACACTACAGTAGTATGTACTGCACATTTACCTCAGAGTGGGCTGCGTTTAGCTCCCCAGTGTTACCCGCCTCCATTTTCTCTGGCTGGAGCAGGCTGAGAACTGGTGAGGCCGCGGAGCATGATGGGATGCAGTACACCGTGAAGATAGCTCCACCTGTATACTAGACACTCCGACTGGAGTAGAACACCATCCGGGGATCTTCAGTGACCTACAGATCTTTAGTTGGTTGCATACTGCAGACTACTTTAAGGCAGGTTCAGTATGCGAGTAGTATGTAGTACCACGTAAGAACGCTCCATAAAGGTGGAACTGCTCCTCTCTTCAGTCTCTTCAGGGTCAAATGCTAAGTGAAGCTGCTCCATATTGTCCAAGAGTTTGAGGAACCGCCCGGAGTGAGGCGTGCAGACTTTGGACTCAAGTTGCCCGGGATCCTGTTAAAGATGTGCGAGCTGAAGTTCCTCTTCGCCAACGTGAATTTCCCCTTCCACCTTAAGCTAAGTAGCATTTAAGGTGGAACAGAACATTGGATTAAGTAGCTGGTGAATAGGAAGAAACCTCAGCCTGGTTTAAAGATGAACATCAACCATGTACCAGTGATGGATCAGCTCCTCGGGAAGGGAATGTGCCGACATCGCCTTCTCAGCCTGGAACACTGTGAATGCCTCCACATGGCCCACCGTTTCGGTTGCTGATGCTCCGCTGTTGTGGCGGTGTGTAAATGTTGGGGCTGTAAATATGAAGTCTGTTCTGTAACAGTTTAGGATTCAGGATCTGCCCGTTTACCTTCCCTTTAAGAATGAATGTGATGGAGAAGCACATGCCCACATCACCCAGACCCTATTGCTTCCTTTAGCCTACAGCCACCAAACTGGATGTACTCACTCAAACTCTAATACACAGACATGCTGACCCGCACTCCTCTATGTGTCCTTTAGTCATCCCTCATTCCTCCCATAGACGGCCATTTATTTTTAGCAAAAGTTAGCAACTGGCTAGGAAGAAGCTTAAGCTCCGTAACCACTCTACAATTTCTTCAGGAACAGAATCAATCAATCTATCTATCTATCTATCTATCTATCTATATATCTATCTATCTATATGTCTATATATCGACCTTTATGTCTGTCTGTCCGTCTATCTATCTATCTATCTATCTGTCTGTCTATCTATCTATCTATCTATCTGTTTGTCTGTCTGTCTATCTATGTATGTCTATATATCTATCTATCTATCTGTATGTCTATATATCAATCTTTATGCCTGTCTGTCTGTCCTCTATCTGTCTGTCTGTCTCTATGTCTATATATCTATCTATCTGTATGTCTGTCCGTCTATCTGTATGTCTATATGTCAATCTTTGTATGTCTGTCCGTCTATCTATCTATCTATCTATCTATATGTCTCTCTGTCTGCTTTTTTTAACTATGACCATGTAGGTACAGTTTTCTCCAACAAAATGCCATTTTGACCATAAAACCCAGTCTTCCAAAAACACAACAGAACAGCATTAGAATGATAAATTTAAGATTTATTATAACAAAAAAACAGGAACTTTCTGTGTGGTTCGCTTACAATTCCTAATAGATAAATTTGTTTGCATTTCTGGACTCGACAGTCATGCTGGTGACAAAGGGAGAATGAGGTGTTTGCTTGTTTGCTTGTTGGTTGGTTGGTTCGTTGTGTGTTTAACCGGACAGTGATGAAAAGACTGAGCATAATGTGCAGTTCGTTTGTACGTCCTCCGCTTTTGTGTTTATGCTCCGAATACATATCCGTACTTGCATGTATGAGGAAGGAATAAGCTTGTCATAGACACACAGTTCCTTTAAAAAGCATCCGTATACAATATTTCTTATTTACAATCATTGGAAGAAAAAAAAAAAAAATCACCATTTCTCGCAGAGAAGATTAGTAAAAAAGTGACTAGGTCACCATAAAAGAGTAAGCAACTCCTAGGAGTTAGTCTTTCCAAATTACTACTAAATTTCTAGGTGTTGTTTTTTTTTTTTTTTTACAGGCCCGAAGCCTCGATTTAGTGAAGAAATACAGTCTTATGTAAGTGCCCTATCTACAACAGATAAGCGTGGTATTATTGGTGTGTACTACACATCACCATCCATTTCAAACAAAACGATTCTGAGCATTTCTTTTCTTCTTTTTCTTTTAAATCATCACTTTTAGAAGTCTCTTGCAGCGTCTCCACACATTAAAAAAAGAAGATATGGTAAGTTAAAAAAAAAAAAAAAAAAAAATCCCCAGGAAGAAAAAAAAAAAACCCATAAAATCCGTCATTTTGTCGTGTGGTAATGCGTTAACATTGCAAGACTAGTGTTGAAATCTATAGATACTGTTTCTTTAGGTAAATAAATGCTAAAAAGTCAGTAAATCAGTAGTGAACTGCTCGAGCTCTTAAAGGGGTGTGGCACAGAGTAGTGTGCAGGGCAGGGCTGGAGTCTCTTAAAGGGATTGGCTGATGCAAGGTCCTATTCGTCAGGTTGCAGGAATCGGAGTCGTTGCTGCGCTTGTGCGATGGCGCAGCAGCCTGATGACGTCTCTCAAACACAGCTGATGATGCTGGACATCAATGTGCTGCACTGTCTCTGGGTTAGCTCCTCTCCAATGATGCCTTTATGGGCATATTTGCATGAATTCACAACATCGGTTCTTGATTTGATTCCATAAAGGGTTGCCGCACCTACCGGACATCGCCTGGATCTCCTCCCTCTCTGTTACAGGAATGGTTTTGCCAAAAGTCTAATTTATGCACCCAGATGCGGTCGACCAGAGACATGTTCAGAGTCCACATTTAGCTTGTTTAGTGTAGAGCTGGAGCTGCGAGGCTAACGAGGCCAACAAACACTGTAAGTCAATAGTCACCCAAATATTTAATGTAAATACATCTCCAAATCTTCTACCTACAGGATTTCTTTTTTTTAAAATTAATATTAAATCTTGATTTTTTTTTTATAGCTCTTCTGTCTGAACAACCGTGTATCTCAATGTGGGTTTTTTTTTTTTTTTTTGGTAGTTTTTCATTTTTTCAGTTTTTGACTATTTGAAAATTTGAAAGTTGAAGTTTTTTGGAAGAAAGTCTGATATAATCGATATAAATAGAGCAAACGGAAATCATGAACGTGATTTAGTGTCCACTTCCACACAACAGGCCTAAACCGAGAGTCAGATTCTGTGTGGAAAACCAAACACCTGTTGCCTAAACTGGCTGAACGGAGCTCAGTTCACAGTAAGTTATACCGTGTCCTAAAGCATATCCACTCTGTGTGACCCTAATGCAGACCTGGAAGAGCTCGGAGAGGTTTTGGGGAGTTGTTTACAGAAAGCATTTGGGCGACTACAGAGCTCTATCATAGAGAGTTTGATAGCAACGTTGGCCTTGTAGCTCCAGCACTAAACCAAAGAAGCAAAATTTGGGCATGGAACAGATCTTGGCTGATCAGTTATAGTAGGGTAAGTTGGAAAAGGCTTGGAAATTCGGATTTCTTCCCAAACCCTCAAGAGCTGGTTTGTGAACTAAGGGTGTGCTGTTCCAGTCCTGAAACGAATACTCGTAGACCAGTGGTCACCATTGGTCCAACGTCCTGGAAACCCACCTTCCACCTCCAACCCACCTTATTCAGCTACTTAAGAACCTCTTAAAGCAGCAATTAGATGGATCAGGTTGGAGCCAAGTCCTGCAGAAAGGTAGCTCTTCAGGAGCCGGGTTGGTGACCACTGTTGTAGATACTGCGGTACAAGGAGCAGGCCTTTACAGGAATGCAAATCGCAGTCCTCTAGGACATCTGCACTGTACAGTTTAATGCTCACACCTGAACTAGCTTAATGGCTAATTATTTTACCTTTTGGGTACACGGGTTGGTCACAAAACAGTGCAGGGGCCCTCCAGGAATGGTATTAGGTACCTCTGGTCTAGGGCAGATCGCCAGTCCTGTAGATCCACTGTCTCGCACAGTTGCCCCAACAAAATCATGATCTTTGACACTGTACAAGACAGAGGATCCTCAGAAGGTAGCTGAGAACCACTGCTCCTTGGTAATGGTTTCCAATCCATTCCTTGGCTGCAGGTTTTCATTCCAACAGTTTGATCAACAGTCTGAACATTTACCAACTGACTACACAAGTGGATTCTGGTGTGCACCCTTTGTTTGGAATGAAAACCTGGAAGCCAGATTGGTTCTTTGCGGATATCGTTGATCTGCTGAGGCAAAAAATCTGTAGGAAGGTAGACCTCCAGGAGCCGGGCTGGTGATGACTGGTCCACAGATTTTCCTCTCTCTCTTAATTTCCAATACACCTGAAGCAAGAGATCCAGAACCAAACTTCTGGTAACAGGTGTGCTGGTGGATGAGATGTAGTAAAAATGTGGGCCATCTTGGATTTCCTGAGCTTGCCAATCACTGATCAATTTCAGTCACGCATTCTTAAAAATAAAGGTCCCTAAATGGTTCGGTACTTGGTCATGGAGGGCCTGGGAAAGACCCTTTAATGGGTAAGTTCTTTACACGTCACGTAGGTTCTTCAGGCTTGCATTTCTCTATATTATATTGTTATCCATCTACTGACTGGTTCTTTAGGAAACCCGAAGTGGTTCTGTGGCACTGCTACAAAAAAACACTGTTAGGCGCCTCTATTTTTAAGACTGTGGGGGTCCAGCACAGTTTGTTGATGACCCTGTAAAATTGTTGTAACTAAACCCGGTAATTAACTGATGTGTTGAATGAGGACATCAGGGAACTGAGATGGACTCAAGCGCTCCCCAGAACCAGATGTAATGGTTCCTGTTCTAGGTTGCAAGTGTATGTATTTTATTAGAGTGGTGTGTCGTAAAAGTCGGCAGGCTGGTCGGTCTTGGTGGGCCTTTGCTGCTCCTGCTGATGCTGCTTCATGATCTCTTTCACCTCCTCTTCCAGCTCGGGCGGGATGATGAATTGGTCGTCCGGGTCGGGCTGTGCAGGTGCCGTGAAGTATCCACCGGGCTTTTTAGAGGGTGCCTCGGCTGCCACTTCTATGAGGTTGTGACTCCTTTCCTGAGGCGCCACCGATCCATTCCCTCTTCTCTTCCCGCCCAAGGTTTTACTTGGAACTTCGGTGGTTGCCCCAGTGTTGCCCACTTTCTCCGTTTGCTGATGGCTGGTGGGAGTGGCTGACGTTGCCATCTCTGGTACTAGGTCAGGGATACCAACCTCTTCAGGAGCCTCGGGGGTGCATGGTGGAGGAGGAGGTGGAGGTTGCAGGAGGTGCAAGCAGTGGATGTCCGCCTCTACTTCCACTCGGCTGCCGTTGGAAAAGACTCCAGCAATTGGTTCCTCATCCTCACTGTCCAGGCCGTTGTCAGAAAGCGCGCTGGAGAAGGTGGCACTGGACAGCTGCCGCTGGAAGGAGCTTGCAGCTGCCATGATGGAGGTTGCCAGCGTGGAAGAGGTGGCCCCCACTGTGCTGGAGGAGGCTGGGTGGAGCGAGCAGCAAGGGAGAAGACGGGTGTTTGGGTTCGGCTGCAGAGACTGGTGGGTCTGCTGGTGGAGGTGCAGGTGGGCCTCTTGGAGCATGATCTGTGGTTCATCTGAGGAAGCGGTGGAACCCACCTCTGAGCTCATCTCTGAGGCGCTGACCTCTGAGCTAATCTCGCTGCAAGAGGATGGGGGCACGCCTGCCGATGAGGAGGGTGGGTAAAGGCCTGGTCCGGGGCTCGGGGGTGGCTGGGGAGCTGCAGAGGAACAGCAGCAACAGCAGCAATCCTCAGCCACGCTCAGCTGCACTACCACGGCACTCAGGCTGTCCGTGCAGCCGTATGCCTGCGCCAGAGTGCACAGCTTCTTGGCAGCGGCCAGAGCATCTGGAACCTTACGTACCGCTTCCACTGCTTCATCTGGATCCAGCGCCTCAAACAGGCCACGGCTGCCCAAGATGAAGAACTCATCACGGGGTGTGAGCGGGAGCGTGTGGACATACGGTCGAGGGAGTACGGCAGGGTACAGGAAGGAGTAGCCCATAATGCGAGTCGAGTCCGTCACACCGTTCACTTTGTTGTCCTGTTGAAGCAGAGAAACGGTGTTATACGCAGCACAGACCCGAGAACGCTCTGATCTCTTTCTGAGACTTGATTGTCCAAAAATGTGACATTCCATTCATTACTAGAATTTCAATTGAATTATTACTTGATATCATAATTAAACAAGCTTTAGCTGCACAATGTTAAACAACGATAACTGCTCTTAACCTCAGTGACGACTGTAGCTAACATGCTAGCTGTGGTTTAGTTCTAGTGATAGTTTAGGTCAAGAATTAGCTGTAGCTACCTCAGAGATAATGCTTGCTAGTGCACTAGCAGTAGTGTACTTCAGAGTGATGACTGTAGCTAATGTGCTAGGTGTAGTGATGGTGTAGATAAAGAAGCTGTAGCTGTAGTTACTTCAGGGCTAAGACTAGCTAACGCACCAGCTGTAGTTATTCAGTGATAACACTAGCTAGTGTGCTAGGTGTAGTTTACTTCAGCTGTAACACCTCAGTAATTTACCTCAGGAATATTACCTGCAGTGAGAGTGAACAACTGCAGTTTTCCTCAGTGGTATTAACTGTTGCTGAAAATATGGTATATATTTATTTGTAATTTAGTGATTAGCGTAGTTAAAGCACTAACTATAGTTCTATCAGGGATAAAACTAGAGCAGTAGCTGTAGTTAGGAGTAAGCTGTATTTTACCTCAGGGATAATAACTGTAGCTAGCGCACTAGCTGTAGTTTTTCTCAGTGATAAGGGTCAGCTGTAGTTTACCTCAGTGATGATGACTGTAGCTAAAGTGCTAGCTGTAGTTTTCCTGAGTGATAAGGGTTAGCTGTAGTTTACCTCAGTGATGATGACTGTAGCCAAAGCGCTAGCTGTAGTTTACCTCAGTGATGATGACCTTAGCTAAAG
>JAVGWN010003376.1:0-10362 GCA_034552555.1 Semaprochilodus insignis | reverse complement strand
ATAGTGGATCCTGAATAATTCATAGTGGATCCTGAATAATTCATAGTAGATGCTGAATAATTCATAGTGGATGCTGAATAATTCATAGTGGATGGTGAATAATTCATAGTGGATACTGAATAATTCGTAGTGGATGGCGAATAATTCATAGTGGATGCTGAATAATTCATAGTGGATGGTGAATAATTCATAGTGGATACTGAATAATTCATAGTGGATACTGAATAATTCATAGTGGATGGTGAATAATTCATAGTAGGTGCTGAATAATTCATAGTGGATGGTGAATAATTCATAGTAGATGCTGAATAATTCATAGTAGATACTGAATAATTCATAGTGGATGGTGAATAATTCATAGTAGATGCTGAATAATTCATAGTAGATGCTGAATAATTCATAGTGGATGGTGAATAATTCATAGTGGATGGTGAATAATTCATAGTGGATGGTGAATAATTCATAGTGGATGGTGAATAATTCATAGTGGATGCTGAATAATTCATAGTGGTTGCTGAATAATTCATAGTAGATGCTGAATAATTCATAGTGGATGCTGAATAATTCATACTAGATACTGAATAATTCATAGTGGATGGTGAGTAATTCATAGTGGATACTGAGTAATTCATAGTGGATGGTGAGTAATTCATAGTGGATGGTGAATAATTCATAGTGGATGGTGAAAGGAAAATGGTAAAAACAGTTTGTTTATTTGTTCATGTTTTAGGGGATCGTCATTGGAACCGGAGAGAACTCGGAGTTTGGTGAGGTTTTCAAGATGATGCAAGCAGAAGAGGTAACAGTGCACTGATCAATAAGACCATCAGTCAGAGTGTTTAAATTATTGTTTAAATAGTTTAAATATCTGTATTTATTTTTCTAAGGGCGTTTCCCCTCTCTCTTTAAACAGGCTCCTAAAACCCCCTTACAGAAAAGCATGGACCTGCTGGGGAAGCAGCTCTCCCTCTACTCCTTTGGCATCATAGGTATTCGCTAGGCTGTTTGTGTAGTACTTACAGGACCCCAGATAGCGCATGTTCAGCATTAGGCTCGTTAGCAGTGTTCAGTGGTGACTAGAACTCCCTGTTTAACAGTTACAGCCCATTTACTTTCAAGTGGCAGCATTTAATCAGCTTCAGTTTGTGACCATCTCCGTCTGTTGCTGTTAGTTTAACCCAGTTGTGCTGTTTTTCAGGGGTGATCATGATGGTGGGGTGGCTTCAGGGAAAACACATCCTGGACATGTTCACAATTGGAGTCAGGTACATCTCAGCATTCGCACACAGAGTATTAAATATTATACTGTTGTTTGTAAACTCATCATCTGAAGAACAGCTGCACCCAGAAGGAGGTGTGGGACTGCAGGTCTGTTGGGAAGGAAGATAAAGGTGACCAGGATCAATAACTGATGATAAATTTAGACTGATATGATCAATATTTATTGAGCTACACATACAGAAGTCTGTCTCTCAGTATGGCGTTGGGCCGCCGTGTTTGCTAACCCAACACGCCAGACGTCTCGGCATGGAGTTGTAGAGGTTCCTAATGGTGTCCTGTGATAATCCATCCCATGCAGCTTGAATATCCTCACACAGTTCCTGCAGATGGTGCGGTAGGGGTGGAGGTGGAGAGACACCAGGCCTTCTGGACGTGTGACAACAAACCGTCCATCTTGGTGCTGACCACAGTGCCTGAACACACGGATTCGTTGGTCGTCTCCACCAAGACAAAAGCGGGACTCGTCACTGAAGATGACCCGCTGCCGTTCTGAGTCACTCCATGACAGTCTGGCACGACACCATTGCAGTCTTTGGTGACGGTGACGTGGTGTTAAGGACAGTCGTGGTAACGGTCTGCGTGCATGTAGTCCTGCGTGGTGCAGCCGTCTGCCAATGGTGCTGCTCACTGAATGTCTGCAATCCGTCGGTTCTCCCTCTTCGTGGTTCGTGTAGGTCTCTCAGGTCCTTCGTGTCGCTGATGCCTGTCGTCTTCAGTCCACCGCCGCCAGCAGCATGCCGTGGTAGTATCTGCACAACCGGTACTTTTCTGAGGTATACACTTCACTGGCAAAGGATGCTGCCGACACGACATCACGAGTCAGAATGGAAAGCACGCGCAACAGGACGACCTTACGTAGTCTGTCAGGTACAGCGCTAAGGCCCGTCCTTGCTTATGTCACATGCACCGCTGGGTGTGAAACTTGCATGTCTCATGATGTCAAACCTACACACCACCAGCTATTTTTCCCCAAAAGTATGTGGACACCCCTCCTTATTATTGAGTTCAGGTGTGTATGTCACACCCATTGCTAACAGGCATATAAACACGTAGTCATGTAGCCTGCGTAGACAAACACTGCCAGTAGGAAGAAGGACTCAATGACAGTCAGAGGACACCAGCTGGAGCTGCCCTGGACGACTGTAAGTGTTGTTCTTGTGAAATGGAGCAACAACAGCTCAGCCACAAAGTGGTAGACCACCCAAACTCAAATCACCTACACCTTCACTTCAGTCTGATGGAGGAATCTGGGTTCGGTGGATGAATCCAGGAGAACACACCCGACCGGGATGCACAATACCAATGCTAAAGTTTGGTGGAGGGGGGATAATGGTCTGGGGGTGGGGTTCAGGGTTTGGGCTCGGACCCTTGGTTCCAGTGAAGGGTGGTGTTAATGCTGCAGCACAGAAAGACGTTCTGTCCAGTTCTGTGGTTCCAGCTTTGTGCAGCAATTTCGGGAAGAAATCTTTCCCGTTCTAGCATGACTGTGTCCCTGTGCACAAAGCCAGATCCATAAAGGCATGGACTGAGGAGTGAAGTGCGGAGGAGCTCCTGTTGAACGCCTTCGGGATGACTCGGCTGTCTCGTCCAACATCAGTGTCTGACCACACAAATGCTCCTTTGACCGAATAGACACACTTTCCCACAGACAGTCTCTCAAATCTTGAGGACAGATTCCCGGAAGAGTGGAGGCTGATGTAGAGGAGGAACGTCCGTGGTTTTGGAATGGAATGTCCAGCAAGCTCATATAGTGACCATATAGCTTTGCATGTACATAACTGACTGTATGAGAACACAGCAAATTTTTATTTAAACTAACCTCTCGCTTTCCCCCTCCCCCCAGCCTTGCTGTAGCTGCTATCCCGGAGGGTTTGCCCATAGTGGTGACCGTGACGCTGGCCCTGGGTGTGATGAGGATGGTGAAGAAGAGAGCCATCGTGAAGAAGCTTCCCATCGTGGAGACGCTGGGTACGACCGTTTTCCCTCAGTGGTGTAGGAGAGGAGGTTGCGTGCTGATGAGTGCTTTAATGTTTTACAGCTTTGTTTTAGTTTTACAGCTTGGTGTTTTACAGCCATCTAGGTGTACCTAGCAAACACGGTGATGACCAGGCCCTCCACCCTCTGAGGGTGCGGTCATAAGCGGAGTGGTGGTGGCTGGTAGTAGAGGTCAGCCAGCAACCAGAAGGTAGTGATGTGGATTCAGTTCCAAAGGAGTCAATTCTTGGACTCCAGCATGTCTGGGAGCAGGAATGGACTCTTGGCCAATGATGCGGAGAGTCTAAATACTGGTAGTCGACTCTCGGACTCTTTCGACTCCTGTGTATATGAGCCTCCGCCTGCACTCACACAGATGTCTAGAATTACACTCATCATCAAAAGAACAGCTGCACAAATAGCTGAAGGAATCAGCCCACATGAAACTTGGTGTGTAGGTTTGACATCTTGAGACATGCTAATGATACCAGTTTCACACTCGGCCACACGTGACGTAAGCAAGGACGGGTCTTATCTCTGTACCTGACTGACCCAACAGCCACGATTAGAGACATCCAGCGAGCAGTGATGTCCTCCATGAGTCATCCTGTTAGTGCAGCACCATTGGCAGACGGCTGCACCACGCAGGACTACATGCACACAGACCGTTACCACGACTGTCCTTAACACCACGTCACCGTCACCAAAGACTGCAATGGTGTCGTACCAGACTGTCATGGAGTGACTCAGAACGGCAGCGGGTCATCTTCAGTGACGAGTCCCGCTTTTGTCTCGGTGGAGACGACCAACGAATCCGTGTGTGGAGGCACCGTGGTCAGCACCAAGATGAACGGTTTGTTGTCACACGTCCAGAAAGCCTGGTGTCCCTTCACCTCCACCCCTACCGCACCATCTGCAGGAACTGTGTGAGGATATTCAAGCTGCATGGGATGGATTATCACAGGACACCATTAGGAACCTCTACAGCTCCATACCGAGACGTCTGGCGTGTTGGGTTAGCAGACACGGCGGCCCGACGCCATACTGAGAGACAGACTTCTGTATGTGTAGCTCAATAAATATTGATCATATCAGTCTAAATTTAAGACTGTATGTCTTCATGTCAGAACAAACATTTCATGATTACAGATGCAAAAATCTGCTGGACGTGAATCTCATTCCTTTGATTCCCATCCATAGACTGGAACACTACTGCTGGAACTGAACAGGAAGCTTGCTTTGGCTTCCTCAAAACGGAGGCCTGTTGCTCAAACACAGTTCTATCTGTACTGCTCCACAAAAAGCTCTCGGGGACACAGATGCCGCGGTTAGGGGTGTATTTATAGTCCCACGTTTTGTACTTGATCTGGGACATCCTGTAGGAGTCAGGCCTTCTCGTCCAACATCAGTGCTCTTTTAAGAAGAAAGGCGGAAATTCCCGCCACTGCGCTCCAAGATCCAAGAGTGGAGGCTAGTTTAGCCACAAAATGCCCATGGTTTTGCAATATGTCCAGCAAGCTCATTTAAGTGTGATGGTCAGGTGTCCCCATACTTTTGACCATAACTATAGCCCTTTAACTTTCGGCTCAGCTTTTTGGTAGAGCACATTTTGAGTCACTAGATTTCAAGGACCTGATTGTGCCGTCTCTACCAATCGGCTTCCACTGGAGGTGACTAGAGAGTCTTTCAGGAGGTACACCTGTTCTAATCCCAAGAGGAAACAAGCAGCAAACAAAGTTACCAAACGGTCTAAATGTCTGTTTGTCCTACAGGGGTCTATGCTAAGCTAATGGGATTAAAATTGACCATGTGCTTTATTATTTATGGCCCAAGCAAACAAAAGTTAAAGGGTTAAGATCAGAGCGTGTGCTAAATTGACCAAAGATATTGAACAACAGTCGGAAATGCTTAGACGTCTTCCGTGAAAGGCCTCAGACTGAGGCTAAGCTAAGCACAGGAGGTAAAGTAGTCCACCTGAGACACAGCTTTTTCCCACCACGTATCTGGAAAAGCAATCCCATGTGGGTATAAAGAGGCCCCAGGTGATCAGTGGCAGGTAGATCCTCTAACCCTGGGTCATGTGTTAATATTACAGTTCTGGATTTTGTGTTATTGGTATATATGTGTTATTAATTTGTTTCTTTGTTTGTTCCTCCTCGCAGGCTGCTGCAACGTGATCTGCTCTGATAAGACAGGAACCCTGACCAAGAACGAAATGACCGTCACTCAAGTCTACACCTCGGACGGACAGCACGCCGAGGTAAAGGCTCTGTCTATGTGTTTGTGTTTTGAGCGTGTTCTAGCTCCACCCACCGGGCCCCGGATCATTTTGCACTTAATATAATTCCTATATCCAAAGACTTGCATGTCGTTTGCGCATGGTTCCCTAACAGTACCTGCTCCTGGTAGGACTGTGACCATATTCCTCTTTTCCTTACTGTGGTGAAAAGGAACAGATCCACGCAGTTTGGTGGTTGATACTGCCCCCAAAAGGTGAACGCTAGTGTTTACAGTTAGCTCGTGTGTTGATGATGAGTTCTCATATATGTGCCTGTGGAGGAGAACCTGCCGTCTGCCTCAGTATCGAATCTATTCCAATCCTTCCATTACTCAGCCTTAAGGCCATCGCACACCAGTCCAGCAGCGTCCAACACCCGAAATGGTTGTGTTTAATGAAGGTACGGACGCTAGCCGACGCCAGTTGAGACTATGTCAAGTCATTTAAATGTGCTTTAAACGTGACGACCTAAAAACGCTGGTTGCTGGAGCAGCTCTTTGGGGTTTGAACAGCTTTCACCCCATAACGATCAGTGTAACCAGAACGCTGTGAACACAGTATTAATGCTCAGGTTAGGAGCAACAACACCGGCGCTCGGTGACTCGTGAGCACTGTTCAGTGTCTAAGGGGGCGTCACAGAGTGACACTCAGCCTTTGATCACCACTGTTGAGCGGGATTGAGGCCACAGAGAGCCGCGGTAGATACCATCACAGCCAGTCGTTCAGATAAACAGATCTCAGTACCGTTACAGTCCGGTCTCCTTCAGCTCACTAACAGAGCGCTGTCAGTGTGGCAGTAAACTGATGCCAAGCGAGATCAATGTTGGCGAAGCAACTGTCACTGCCCAATAACTGAATGGCAGAAATTCCCACCCACGTGCTCCAAGATCCAAGAGTGGAGGCTAGTTTACCCACAAAAGAGGGGCAACTTCATATTAACGGCCGCGGTTTTGAAATGGGATGTCCAGCAAGCTCATTCGAGTGTGATGGTCAGGTGTCCCTATACTTTTGACTATAACTGCCTCCTTATAAAGGAGCTCCACCTGCAGGAGAGCCAGATGTACAACAGCGAGCGAGTGATTTTGGTCCGACTTCTGATGTTCGGTTTTGTGTGTGCAGGTGACCGGTGTGGGCTATAACAGCGCCGGAGAGGTCTTGCTGGACGGTGAGGTGGTGCACGGCTTTTCCAACACGTCCATCAGCAAGATAGTGGAGGTGAGAGACAGCATCATCATAATTGGGGAATGCGCAGCGTTGGTGTTACCTGGCCGTATATTCCTCTCCTCCTCCTCCTTTCCCTTTTCCTCCTCCTCCTCTTCTTTCTGGTTCTGCCAAATTTTTGCCCTGCTAATTTTGTGACTTAGTTCATTTGAGTTATCCACACCATACCAACTCTGGAATGACCCGACTGGAACGTCTGGTCAGGAATCCACACTGTTCCAGTGTGTTACATTTTCACGTTTAATGGAGCAATATAAAAAATAATAATTAAATAAATAAATAAATAACTTCCATTTACAAATGAGGAACATTTTTGCTTCCACTCGTCTCTCTCTCCTTGACCGCCGGCCCTCATCTGCACTCTCACTCTTTGCTTTACGTTTACTCCGAGTGTGTTTTCACCTTCAGAACCGTGTGACCAGGTAGAGTGTGTGAACCATTGAACGCTGGGTGTGATTATGATGATTCTGTGTGTTGAATGTGGAACGTTCTGCGTGTTCCCTCCAGGCTGGCTGTGTGTGTAACGATGCTGTGATCAGGAATGGTATAGTGATGGGACGACCAACAGAGGGCGCCCTCATCACCCTGGCAATGAAGGTAGAGAACTCTTATCAAATGAATAGCTCGCTTTCCTCGTCGGCACACATCGGTACTCATTCAGCCCACACATGCAGTTAGGGTGTAGTGTAAATGTGGGGGTTAGGGGGTTTAGTGTGAATGTAGGGGTTAGGGGGTTTAGTGTGAATGTAGTGGTTAGGGGTTTAGTGTAAATGTAGGGGTTAGGGGTTTAGTGTAAATGTAGGGGTTAGGGGGTTTAGTGTGAATGTAGGGGTTAGGGGGTTTAGTGTAAATGTAGGGGTTAGGGGGTTTAGTGTGAATGTAGTGGTTAGGGGTTTAGTGTAAATGTAGGGGTTAGGGGTTTAGTGTAAANGGGGTTTAGTGTGAATGTAGGGGTTAGGGGTTTAGTGTGAATGTAGGGGTTAGGGGGTTTAGTGTGAATGTAGGGGTTAGGGGGTTTAGTGTAAATGTAGGGGTTAGGGGGTTTAGTGTAAATGTAGGGGTTAGGGGTTTAGTGTGAATGTAGGGGTGAGGGGGTTTAGTGTGAATGTAGGGGTGAAGGGGTTTAGTGTAAATGTAGGGGTTAGGGATTCTCTCTCTCTCTGTCTCTCTCTAACCGCGTGTGTGTGTGTGTGTGCGCGCACGTGTGTGTGTGTGTGTGTAGATGGGTCTGGAGAGCGTGAAGCAGGAGTTTGTGAGGTTGGAGGAGATTCCTTTCTCCTCTGAGCAGAAGTGGATGGCCGTACGCTGCGTCCACCGCACTCAGCAGGTAGAGTGTGCACTGATATAGGATGGTGGTGGTGGGAGGGGGGTCTTGGGGGACTGATGGGGGGTGCTGATTATTTCCGTGTCTGTTACATAAACATTAATGTAGAAACAGACTCGCTTTCGGTTCGGGGTCCTGAGAAACGGTGAGAATAGAAGAGCTTAAAGGATGTGAGACGGTCTCACTGCTAATCAACCATAGCAGACTGTTCATCCCTGAAGATTGGGAACATTGTAGTCTGGAACCTCATCGGTGTTCCTGTTTCTTGGAGTTTTGTAGTTTTTCCGGGTGCCAAAAGTACCTCAGTGTCCCGTTTGGCCAGTGTGGTCAGTCTTTGTCTCACCACTAATAAGCCTTGAAAGTTTGAAGCTCCTGTAGTACAATCCTGTAATGTTACTCCACCTTGTAAGACCACATGGTTCCTTCTCCTCTGATGCCGTTTTTCCCGGAGTTGTGCCAAAATTCCGACTCCCCTTCTTGTGCACACACGTCATGCTGGCATATGGACGCTACAGATTACACTCTGTTGACACAAGAAACAACCGGAATCTGTAGCTCCCATATGGCTGCGTGATGACGTCAGATTCTGGACCTTCAGCTCATTAACAAGCGTCCAGCTGATCATGTGGGGCTCAGACCACATCTGCTGTAGGTTCCGAGGTGTAGGTCTCTGTCCTGCTGTAACCTTGTCCCCTATTCCCTCTCTAACATCTGGACTGCAGGACAAGCCTGCGGTGTTCTTCGTGAAAGGAGCCTTTGAGCAGATCATCCGATTCTGCACCACCTACCACAGTAAAGGAGTTACGCTTCCACTCACCAACCAGCAGAGGGAGCTCTACCAGCAGCAGAAGAGCTACATGGGCTCTGCCGGACTCAGAGGTGCCGAGTTTAAGTCCGTCTGAAGCCGATACCTGTGGTTACAGTGCTCGTCCCTGCTGGTAACCCTGTTGTGCTCTTTGGCTGCAGTTCTAGCGTTCGCCTCCGGGGGACAAATGGGCGCTCTCTCGTTCCTGGGCCTGGTGGGCATCATCGACCCCCCGAGGGCTGGGGTGAAGGATGCCGTGGCGACGCTCATCAGCTCCGGGGTGGCAGTGAAGATGATCACGGGCGATTCCCAGGAGACAGCCGTGGCCATCGGTGAGTTTTGGACAGCGACGCCATCTGAGATTTTTCAGTTTGTGATTAATGTAGGAATATTATACGATTATCTTCTATTTCTAGATCGATTTGCAAGAAAATAAATTTTTTGGGTTTTTTATTTTTATTTATTATTTTTTGGGGGCAGTAATAACAAAGCAACCAGTCAATTTTAATTACATTAGCTTAGCATAGACGCCTTTAGCATAAAGAAACATTTAGACCGTCTGGTAGCGCATGTTCTTCAAAAGTTATTTGACCCTTTTTTGATTCTTTTTGTTGTTTAAAGTTCCATAATTCTGTTCATCAAAACCTCTGGAACTATAAAATGCTGGTAAAATAAGCTCACCTTCAGAAACGGTCCACAGGTGTGGAGTGATGTACTTGTTGCTTGGTTCCTCTGTGGATGAGAACAGTGAAGGCGTATCCGTAGAAAGACTCTCTAGTGACCTCTAGTGGAGGTTTTTAGCCTGACATTCTTGTGCCAATTGGTAGAGATGGAACAATTAGATCAAGTCAGTGAAAAGAGGTTCTCCTATTACAGGCTTGGCATTGCAACAGTAGCAGAACCCTATTTGTAGTGCTGTGTAGAACCATACACAGGACATTATGCAGCAATCAGTAGGACCATTTCACCATGCAGGGGACCATTTTTCCCCTCTGCAGAACCATTGTCTTTACTAGAGAACCCTTGAAGAACCCTTTGTTATACACACACACACACACACACACACACACACACAGTAAGGTGTTGGGAGACGTGGTGGAGCGCTGTGTAACAGATGCTCTCTTTGGCGCTGCAGCGAGTCGTCTGGGTCTGTACACTAAAGGATCTCAGTGTTTGTCTGGAGAGGAGGTGGATCAGATGGACATCCAGCAGCTGTCACAGACGGTATCGAGGGTAAATACGTCCTCTACAGCTCCACATACGCTCCCGTCTTCAGATCGTGTTTGTTCTGCTCAGTCATGATGTTCCTGTCTCTCGGCAGATTGTGGTGTTCTATCGAGCCAGCCCCCGACACAAGCTGAAGATCGTGAAGGTGGGTGAAGCAGTGTGGAGCCAGGTCTCTGTACGGTGGTGATGTCTGTCTGTCTGTCTGTCTGTCTGTGTCTCTCTCTCTCTCTCTCTCTCTCTCTCTCTCTCTCT
>JAVGWN010003375.1:0-10362 GCA_034552555.1 Semaprochilodus insignis | reverse complement strand
CAGTTAGGTGAACTGGAAGCGCTAAATTGCGGCCTAGGCGTGTGTGAATGTGTGTGTCTGCCCTGCGATGGACTGGTGCCTTGACCAGGGTGTTTCCTGGCCAGTCTTGGCCTTCTGCCCAGTGAGTGCTGGGATAGGCTCCAGCAACCCCAGCGATCCAGAAGAATGAATGAGTGTCTTAGAAGATATATGAATGAATGAATGAATGGATGAATGAATGTGTTTGTCTGCCCTATGATGGACTGGCGGCCTGTCCAGGGTGTTTCTTGGCCTATCCTGGCCTTCTGCCTATTGAGTGCTGGGATAGGCTCCAGCAGCTCCACCAATCCAGAAGAATGAATGAGTGTCTTAGAAGATGGATGGATGGATGAATGAATGAATGAATGAATGAATGAATTAATTAATTAATGAATCAATGAATGTGTGTGGGTCTGCCCTGTGATGGACTGACGGCCTGACCAGGGTGTTTCCTGGCCAATCCTGGCCTTCTGCCCAATGAGTGCTGGGATAGGCTCCAGCAACCCTGGCGATCCAGAAGAATGAATGAGTGTCTTAGAAGATGGATGGATGGATGAATGAATGAATTAATTAATTAATTAATTAATGAATCAATGAATGTGTGTGGGTCTGCCCTGTGATGGACTGATGGCCTGACCAGGGTGTTTCCTGGCCAATCCTGGCCTTCTACCCAATGAGTGCTGGGATAGGCTCCAGCAACCCCGGCGATCCAGAAGAATGAATGAGTGTCTTAGAAGATGGATGGATGGATGAATGAATGAATGAATGAATGGATGGATAAATTAATGTGTTTGTCTGCCCTATGATGGACTGGCGGCCTGTCCGGGGTGTTTCCTGGCCAATCCTGGCGTTCTACCCAATGAGTGCTGTGATAGGCCCCAGCAGCCCCTGTAATCCAGAGGAACGAATGAGTGTCTTAGAAGACAGATGAATAAATGAACTAATAAATGAATGTTTTCTATTATACTGACCCTTTAAAGCCAGCCAGTCCTGTATAGTCCCAGCATAAGGCTGACATACGCTCTATTCCCACAATTTAACCCGAAATGAATCCTCTCTGTTCCAGGAACTATCCTATCTGACTGGCTGCTCATGAAGAAGAGGCTTCCACAGCCCGCGGCCGAGCATCGGCACCTTCATTAGTGAAAGTCAATTAAATTTTGAAAGGCTTCTTATGTAAAGCGGCTCGGAGGGGGGCGGCTGCCTGGAGACTGATAGCTTTCACGCTCTCCGATGTTTATCAAGCCCTGTGAAACAAATGACAAGTTCTATTCTTTTCCGAATAGAGCGCCTATCCGAGGTCCTCTCATGCAGGCAACCCCGTTCCTTAATCCTGCCCCGTGATGTATTTGACAGCCCCAGCACATCAGATAGACGCGCCTGACATAAAGTCGAGCTTGGAAACTATTTGTGAAATTTATCCCGGCTCTAATAAATCCACGGAATATTTCCAGAGCGGAATATCGATCTAGATTTGTACGCTGCATTTGTAATGCGTGTGGAAAGAACACAAGCACAATTATTTCAGTCCTTTTCAGTTTAATGAGGTTTCTAGGTGGAATATGATTTACAGCCCAGGCTCACACTTACTAGGTGTAATATGTAACACATCCCGTGCTCACTTCACTCTGAGCTTTGATATGTGACCCAAAATAATCAATATGCTTTATGATTTGCTACTCATGCCATCTCACATACCAAGAGGAAATCCACATTTTCCTACATTTCTAACCAAACCAGAATTGTTCGTTCTGGCGATAGGAACCAGACGTCGGGAGCTTTTAATGCCCGCAAAAACTCCCCTTATATAAAGTAGAAATGCCTATTAATCATATACTCATCTTAAAAAAATAGCTGCACCCAGAAGGAGGTGTGGGATTGCAGTGCTATTGGGAAGGAAGATAAAGGTTATCAGGATCAATAACTGATGATAAATTTAGACTGATATGATCAATATTTATTGAGCTACACATACAGAAGTCTGTCTCTTAGTATGGGGTCGGGCCAACATGTTTGCTAACCCAACATGCCAGACGTCTTGGCATGGAGCTGTAGAGGTTCCTAATGGTGCCCTGTGATAATCCATCCCATGCAGCTTGAATATCCTCACACAGTTCCTGCAGATGGTGCGGTAGGGGTGGAGGTGGAGTGACACCAGGCCTTCTGGACTTGTGACTGTGACAACAAACCGTTCATCTTGGCGCTGACCACGGTGCCTCCACATACGGATTCATTGGTCGTCTCCACCAAGACAAAAGCGGGACTCGTCACTGAAGATGACCCGCTGCCATTCTGAGTCACTCCATGACAGTCTGGCACGACACCATTGCAGTCTTTGGAGACGTTGACGTGGTGTTAAGGACAGTCGTTGTAACGGTCTGTGTGCATGTAGTCCTGCGTGGTGCAGCCGTCTGCCAATGGTGCTGGCACTAACAGGATGACTCATGGAGGGTATCAATGCTCCCTGAATGTCCCAAACCTAAGAGCACAGCCATTGGTTCGTGAGCTGTTGAATGCTGTCATTTAATTGGCTCCCTACCGAAACATCAGCATTAATTGCAGACCGCTCAAAGGACCACTGAAGTGGTTAAATGGTTCTTTGCATGGTTAAATGGCTGTTTGTCATGACTACATGTTGTATGTGGTTCCTTAAAGAACCTTTTGAGAAACAGCCCTATGTTGTAGGGGGACCAGACGTCCTTATTTTCACGGTTTTGTTGGTCTGGAGGGGTCACCTAACATGTCCTGTTTTTAACTGTACATTAAAAACACACCAGAAAGTCCTAAGACAGACCTGCAGCAGAGGAGACGGGCGAACGTCTCATGTTGTGTTTGCTTTCTGCTATCTGCTGACCGCTTCCACCACTTGGTGGTCTAGTTTTAGAGAACACTGCTGTGTAAAGCTCCACCAGAAGCTAGCAACTGTCCGGTGAGTTCACAACATCACCACAAATGTCTTCACAGGACATGCGGTAACGCAGGGGTTAAAGCAGGTAGCCCAGGGACTTGAATCGTACCACCAGGTGATGGTAGGTCTTTGATCTGTATAGACACAGTCTATACAGTCTACTTGAATGAAGCTCCATGTCATCTACAAATAGAGCATCACAATGCAGCTCGATATATGACATACGGTATATGTCGATAGCAGCGTCTCCGTCTCACTAGAGCTGGAGCTAGTCCCGGGGTGTGTTTAGGGTCTGGCGACAGCCAAGGGTCTTTTTATACTGATAACATATTTAATATGAATATTATAACACTGAGAAACTGCCAGCTCTGAGGAATTGTTCTCCAGGATTCTCAGGATCACACATACTAAATCATACAGCAATTTGCGATGTCTACCTCTCCGTCCTCCTGATCACTCTCTCTCATTCTCTCTTTCTGTCTCTCTCCACACCCTTTCTTTTTCCTTTCTCTCTTTGTTGAGCCCCAGGAGCAACGTTTCTCCTGAATGACCACATGGGAGCCTCCAGAACTGCTATAGTCTCCAGTGTGGGTCTCCTGTCCTGGTTCTCCTGCTCGTCAGCCGGCATGACTACAATGACCACAGTAGAGCCGCCAGCATCTGGCTCTGATCATGAACTCCATCTCTCACTTAAACAGAGAAGCTATGGGATGGTTCTAACTCTACATCACTGCCTCCTGGATTAATCAGACTGTACCTAATAGATGTTCCAAGCTTCTTTTACTGTTAGCTCCGTCTTTCTCTACTCAGCCGGGACCAACCTGAGGAGGATGGGTTCCCCCCTCGAGCCTGGTTCCTCTCGAGGGTTCTTCCTTTACTCTAAGGGAGTTTTTCCTCGCCACTGTTGCCTCTGGCTTGCTCACGGTGAGCTCGGACCCGGATTTCCCTTCCTACATCTGTACATGGACATGGTATTTTTCTTTTCCTTTATGTAAACTGCTTTTCTGTAAAGCTGCTTTGAGACAATGTTAGTTGTGAAAAGGCTCTATGCAAATAAATATTGATTGATTGATTGATTGATTGAATGATGGGCTCAGTCGCTACATACCGCTCTGGAAAAATTTAAGAGACCACCTGAAAATGATCAGTTCCTCTAGTTGTACAGTTTCTGGGTTTGTGTTGGACCAAAATGAGCAGTTCTGTTTTATTCTATACCCTACTGGAAACACGTCTCCCAAATTCCAGATCAAATATTGTATTTAGATCTGTTTATTTAGAAAATCACTAATGACGCCTCCAGAAGCCTGTTTACTGAACCATGCTCGCTGTGCGTTTCACCCCAGCCACCGCTCGCCAGTCTCTCTGTAGGTCACTTGAGGTCATCTTACGGCGGTTAAGTGACATTGGAATGAGGTGGCGCTCATCATGGTCAGTAGAGAGTGGTTTTGGCCCTCTGCCAGTCTGTAGCTGTGTTGTCCTGTGTGTTTGCTGCTTGACCTTGTTCTTATGAACCAGACGCTCACTGTATCTGCCCATAAAGCTAGAACCCAACCTTCTGTTCCTCACTAAGAACCTGCTGTACATGTGGAGATGCTGATTTAAGAAGAAACTGGAGTGGGCTCTTATTTATTTCCAGAGCTGTGTTTTGATGGGAAGCACATTTCTCCCTCATCCCTACCTAGGCTGCTGGACTTAGAGACTATTTACTCACTTTATTTCTGTTTTGCTATATAGAACCCAGTCTCATTGAGGTAGGAGCCAGGCAGGATCGGAAACAGTTGCATTTGTCCCACCCAAAAATCCTACCGCAGGGGGGCATCACGTTTTCCCAGGAATGCAGGCAAGCTTCCTGTATTATACTGTGTGGTGTGTTGAGTGCTGGGCTTCTAATAGCATTTGCTAAGGCTCTTGTGGAGGTGTCTGTTCAAAGATAACGATTGGCTGCCTCTGCGTCGCACATCTGAGCTGATGGAGCAGCTGCGTTCCAGGCAAACACACCTTTTTAACAAACCCTACAAGATTGGAATCTACAAAAGCAGCTCAAACTGATCTACAAACTGGACCATGCACTAAATTACAGGCAGTGTGGAAGCAGCTGGAATGTCAGCTCCTGAAATGAAATGAAGAAACTCCATGTTCTCCTTGTGCTTTTCCGGAGTGGAAATGCTGCACCATGTCACAGTTTGTCCGTTCTCCGCGGAGCATGTGAGACCTTATTTGCACTTGAAGGCCGGGTTACGGAGATGCGAGCTGGGTGTGTGAAGTAGTTTGTGTAGTTTCAGCTCCTGAAATGAGGTGGAGAACCCTCTCCTCTCGGTTTTCCGTAGTGGAAATCCTTCACACCGTTATGGTTTGCCTGTTTTGGGAGAAGAAAAGGACCTTCTCATAGATGTCCTGCCCTTTTTTGCACCATGAACAATTTGGCCGAATGAAAATGAATGAGTTAAACTTACTGCTGCAGTGTGAATAGTTTTAATGCAGAAGCTTCACTTCCTGTGTAGCACCCTTCAGTCTAGTGTTGGAACTTTAACCTTAACATTAATACTACATATATACATACATAAATAAATATAAAATAAATAAATAAATGAATAAATAAATAAATAAATAAATAAATAAATAAATGAATGGTGACCAGCACATACTGTTTTTTACTGGTGACCAGCACATACTGGTTTTTACTGGTGACCAGCACAAACTGGTTTTTACTGGTGACCAGCACATACTGGTTTTTGTTGATGGTGACCAGCACAAACTGGTTTTTACTGGTGACCAGTACATACTGGTTTTTACTGGGGACCAGCACATACTGGTTTTTACTGGTGGCCAGCACATACTGGTTTTTGTTGGTGATGATGGCGACAAGCACATACTGGTTTTTACTGGTGACCAGTACATACTGTTTTTTACTGGTGACCAGTACATACTGGTTTTTGTTGGTGATGATGGCGACCAGCATCACCAGTTGGTTTTTGCTGGTTTGTGCGGGGTGGCCAATGTGTTTTCAGCATCCCACAACTAACCAGCATAAACCAGCATGGACCAGCCTAAAATTCATGCTAGACGAAGCAGTTTCTTCCAGCAGGGATGCCAGTATACTCTGCATTCCTTTGTTTACATCTCTTCAAAATTCTCTTCATTTCTGCAAAATTCCACTTTAAACTTGAGCCCTTGTTCGGTCCAGTCTCACCAAAAAGTCCTGACTTTTGAAATCTGAGACTGAACAGACACTGGGCAGAGTATGTACACTAACTCTGGTCATATGTAAACTTGAGCTTCTGTGAATTATGACATAAATGGCTTTGAGCACCTGCTGGAAGCTGCGGTTTTGCGGTCACTTTCCTGAGTTTGACGTTGCTGCGTTGTATCTTGGAGCAGTGAATAAGCAGTGCAGAACTGACAGAGTCTTGTTGTGCAACGTTGTTTACGATGACGCTCGGCTATAAATCCACCAGCTTTCCCCCGTTTTATGTGCAGATGTTGCCGAGCCAAATCACGAGCTCCAAACACCGCTCACCTCGCCTCCCTGCCGATTCCCTCAAAGCTCGGACTAATACAGTGCAGAAGCACACAGCGCTGTAGAAATCAGTGTCACCCCGCAGTGGAAACTCCTTTGTGATGTGGATCCAGACAGCGCTGTTGCCAATGGCATCCTCGTATTCGGCTCTGAGGAGGTCCATCTGAGAGCATCATATCAGCTGGTCACCAGCAGCTCTTTCTCTTTACAGCTGCGATGTGGTGCAGGGCTGATGGACTGAACTAGATCAAGGATTCCTTCCTAGGACGACTTGTGGAATTATTCAGTCTTTCCTCCCATAGCATTCCATATTCATACATAAAGTCGATAACACGCTCATTGGCAGCCAGAAGGAGGTGTGGGATTGCAGTGCTGTTGGGAAGGAAGATAAAGGTTACCAGGATCAATAAATGATGATAAATTTAGACTGATATGATCAATATTTATTGAGCTACACATACAGAAGTAGTGTCTCTCAGTATGGCTTCGGGCTGCCGTGTTCGCTAACCCAACATGCCAGACGTCTCGGCATGGAGCTGTAGAGGTTCCTAATGGCGTCCTGTGATAATCCATCCCATGCATCTTGAATATTCTCACACAGTTCCTGCAGATTTTGCGGTAGGGGTATGAAACGAGTCGCCTCCTTGAGCTCCTCCGTACTTGAGGAAAAACTCCTTTTCCACAGGTTATGAGGGAATATTCATAAACATCCAGATTCGCACTGGAGTTATATAACCTGAGGTTATTATTGTGGCTAGTTTTGCAGGTAAAGGTTAAAGGCGGCGGACATGCGAGCACACAGTCGGTAAAAATGACTGACCTGGCACATCCGGACGGGACCAAAATCACTGAGGAATTCTGGTGATAATTACATTACCCCACCTTCCCATGGAAAACTAATCCCATCTGAATAGAGCTTTAGTGACTGCATTTTTAAGAGTGATGTATGTAAATGATCTCTCTTCTGATTGGCTGCTCTGTATTGCGCCTCATACAAAAAGCTCATTCAAGAAAAATTCTTTCATTCAGCCCTGACTAAACACGGCACATGGTTCGTTTGAACAGAAGCGGTGGTCCGTTGAACACTCTGCTGTGTTACGCAAGAGTTGCAGCTACGGCATTCTTTTCAAAGATAGTTCAGAGCCTGATTGAAACTATTTACCACAAGCACGTCTTCTAACATCTTCAGTCGTTGCGTACACCAAGCTGCAGGGCTGCATTTGTACGGGGCTTCACTGGAATCCGTTATATGCGGTGCTTTTTTAAAAGGGTGGGGTTGGTATACACATTGTTGCTGACTGGGTAAGACATGTCCATCAAAACAGAGAAATCAACTGCAAAGCCCATTGTGCACCATTTGAACACGTGTCCCTTTAAAACTGATAAATGACTCTCTTCTGCCCGGCTGTTCTGTATTGTGCCTCATTCAAATCACTCCAGTCTGAAATGATTACCATGATGAGGGCCCTTTATAAACTCCGGCATCGCTGCTGTGTCTGATCCACTCACACCAACACAACACACACTAACACACCACCACCACGTCAGTGTCACTGCAGTGCTGAGAATGATCCACCACCTACATAATACCTGCTCTGTGGTGGTCCTGTGGGGTTCCTGACCATTGAAGAACAGGGTAATACAGTATACAGAGAAACAGATGGACTACAGTCTGGAACTGTAGGACTACAGAGTGCTCCTATATGGTCAGTGGAGCAGACATAGTCAATGACGGTAAGGACTTTGGTGTGGAGGGAAAACAATGGATGTCCTGGTTGGGTAAGATCTCTGACATGGCCATGAAACCAGAGCAAGCGTATCTCAAAGCCAGTTGTGCACCATTTTGCAACCATGTGTCTGATCCACTAACACCAGCACAACACACATTAACTTAGCACCACCACGTCAGTGTCACTGCAGTGCTGAGAATGATCCACCACCCACATAATACCTGCTCTGTGGTGGTCCTGTGGGGGTCCTGACCATTGAAGAACAGGGTAATAAAGTATACAGAGAAACAGATGGACTACAGCCTGTACCTGTAGAACTACAGAGTGCTCCTATATGGTCAGTGGAGCTGACACAGTCAATGACGGTATAGACTTCTGTGTGGAGGGAAAATGAAATGGTTAAATGAATTCAATACTGATAAGTGACTCTCTTGTAATTGGCTGCTCTGTATTGTGCCTCATTCAAGAAGCAGTCCAAACTCAAGTTATCACTTGGGTGTAAACAGATGGGACAAACCTACTGATCATGTAGTGAGTGTGCTGGTTTTGTGACATCAGAACAACAGCGAGTTCAGCACAGGCAGCTTATTTTCTATATATTCAGTGAATAGTAAATGGTACATTTGGGCACTTTAACAGTGTTCACATGCTATTCCAGTCTCTTTAATAGGAATACTATTGAGGGAAATTCAGTTTTCCATGATGAGGGCCCTTTATAAACTCCAGCAACTCAGCTCTGCTGTGTCTGATCCACTCACACCCGCACAACACACACTAACACACCACCACCAAGTCAGTGTCACTGCAGTGCTGAGAACGATCCACCACCCACATAATACCTGCTCTGTGGTGGTCCTGTGGGGGTCCTGACCATTGAAGAACAGGGTAATAAAGTATACAGAGATACAGATGGACTACAGTCTACATCTCCATATAGGTCAGTGGAGTTGAGACAGTCCAGACTTCTATGTGGAGGGATCATAAAGGATGTCCTGACTCAGTACATTTCAAAGTAGCTCTGTAGTTTCAGAGCTACAGCTGATATATTTACAGAAATAAGGTCGTCCTAAATACAATCAGTCTATTCCGACTGCAGCATTGCTCCTGGGACAAAGGAGTAGTGAGACTTCGTTCCTCTGGGGATTCTGAACAGAAGGAGGCAACTGTCTGCATCATAAGCAACAGGCTGGGATTACCTTGTTCTGAAAACAAGCCTGTAATGTGCACACTCCCAGAGAGGTGCTCTGCACGGTAAACTGTACACCGGCACTGACTAGCCCAGAGTCCAGCTCAAACAGACACTTACATCCAAAACAACATCAACAACTTCAACAAGAGGAAGTGTGCAGCGCCTCCCGAGAGTCTCTTTGCACAGCTACTTTAGATGGTCACACCTACCATGCTCCCATGGCAGCATGGCCATTGGCGGGACGCCACTATACACTCACCGGCCACTTCATTAGTTACGCCCTGCTAGTACAGGGCTGGACCCCTTAATTCTTCATGCTGTAGATTCAGCAAGGTGCTGGAAACATTCCTCAGAGGTTTTGGTTCATGTCAACATGAACATCACACAGTTGCTGCAGATTTGTTGGGTGTGCATCCATGATTCATATGTACCAGCACAACACACACCAGCTCCACACCTGCTTCCAGGAGTCTGTTGCTAACTTTGATGGATGCTGGTCACTCTTTCAGCGTGAGTTGTTTAAAGCTCCGTAATCTACCACAGTTTTAATGGTGACTAAGCCCGGTGACTCTAACTGTCTGGAATTTCACCATAACTGTTTAGCATAAGGATAAGTTAATGAAGCTCATTGGATTCTCAGTAAAGATGCTGACCTGAGTCAGCTGACAACAGGATGTAAGTGAGTAACAGACGATGATAGTGGTGAGCAGGTTTGTTTATTCTAGCGTCCTTGCATCCCTTCCTCAGAGAGAAGAGGTAAGACGTGAGGGAAAGGATGCACGGATGAAAGGAAACAAGGATGCCCAATGACAGAAACGCGCGCTGTCCTAATTGTAACAGATCCCCTCCATCTGGCCCTTTAAAACGGTCAGCCGGGAGCCAAGGGCGGGACGAGGGGGGCGGAGTCTGGGGGCGGAGCACTTGACAATCATTCAGACGCCTTTCACAGAGCGGGCTGACGTCACTCAAGGTTCGCAGCGAGCGTGTGTGTGTGTGTGTG
>JAVGWN010003373.1:0-10363 GCA_034552555.1 Semaprochilodus insignis | reverse complement strand
TTATTATTATTATTATTATTATTATTATTATTATTATTGTGCTCATTATTATTATTATTATTATTATTATTATTATTATTATTATGTTTATGTATGGGGACAACAGGTTCTATCAAGTCTGCTCCAACTTATTATATTAAAAGCTAAATATCATGATGCATATTGTGTATTGTAAGTAGGGATGCACCGATTCAGCTTTTCCAGTTCCGATACCAGCACCGATACATAAACTTTGCATATCTGTGGATACCCGATACGGATCCGATCCCATTTGTGAATGAATAAACCGTATACTTCACCATGTTGGAGCGACGTACGGCACCAGGACTGACACAAACACTACTTTACTAAGCTCATTCATACAGCTGACTCTCTGGATCGCTCCATGTTGTTGTTCCTGTTCGTAAGTCAAGTCTACTGTAAGGTCTCGAGCTCCTGCCGACCCATCTCCGGCCACTCGTGGGAGACAAAAGGCAACCAATGAGCAATCAGGTGGCAAACGGCAACACCTGCAGCTCACGCTACTTAAGTGTGAGCGTGCCGGCTCAGTCTTGAGTTCATGGTGCTACGTGCACATGTCTCTTGTGACTAGCTGGTAGAAGGTTTCGAGCCTCTCGAGGCAGGTTGCCTCTCCCCCGCTTCAGAGCGCACTCATGCTGCTGAGGTACTGAGAAAAAAATAATTATATATATATTTTCGGGTCGGGCGTTAGGAGGGGTTCATTGCGAGGTTCCTTTTCGATTGAGGAAATCGTTTTGTTTTGCTCCATTCAGCACGCCAGTTTTTCCTCCTGGCAGCCTTTGTTTGTTCCCCGTTTGTAAGTTTGTCCTCTGCACATTGAGAGTCCACTCTGCTGTTGAACTGTCTGTAACCACGGTTCGAGCCTCGCTGAGCTGCAACAGTTCATCTACAGCCACCCCGCAAACATTGACAGCACAGCACTAACGAATTAGACTGGGGATCGGCCCCATGGATCAGCCTAATTATCCGATACCCGATCCAGCTGACTCAGCTCATATCGGAGCCGATATCCGATCCTAATATCAGATCGGTGCATCCCTGTGTAAGCGTACCATATTGCCCACCCCTAGACACAAGCTGCCTGGAAAAGGAGGCGTGCTCTTCAGGTGTGCTGAACTTTGAAGCCTCTTGAATGTTCCCCCTTAAACTCTGCTGAAGCCATAACGCGCTCCTCGCCTCTTCCATGGACACACTGTAAACCCACGACGGTCAAACGGAACTCAGGAACTCACCAACGTGACGGTCAGGTTGAGCACCCGTCCCTTGCAGTCCACAAAGTAAACGCTCTCCTCGTACCACGGATCGATCTGGAGGTAGTTATACATGCCGAACGCCTTCATGTGGTCCAGAGTGTACTGACTGTCCTTCAGCTTCACCTCCGCCACGGCTGAAACAGAGACCGAGGGAGAGACAGGAAGGTTTAAAGGACAGATCCACCATCTCTCAAAATGACAGTCATTTAGAGTGGGTTTGGTGTGAGGTGGTTCAGATGTTCTTTACAGTGGTGGAGGTGATGGGAACCAGGGTTCTCCATGTCTACAACACACTTACTATCTAAACCACCAGGGAACCTACACCCACATGGTTTATGTATGTAATGCTGATAATACTAACCCAGTGATAAAATTGTGGGTCATTTGGACACAGTTCAGGCACCTCTGCACCACCACGGATGGATTTTAAAATAACAAATAATTTAAGAATATTTTAATATTGAAATAAATAATAACAAATAAAATGAATTTAGACCAAAATCTTTGCTCAAAACTGTGGAGATAAAGGGTCACTTAACGCAATGACTTTCTGTGAGGGAGCTTTTGGAGGGGGACGTCTGGTTCCATTCACCACCACTGTGAACAGTTCTGACTCAGTTTATCTAGAACAGTAAACCACTCACGAAAACCACTCTGAATGACTCTGAATGACTCTGAATGGCCCTGAATCCTTTTCAGGTACAAGGCAGTATTACAAGACAGGATGGACCAGAGCTAGCAGGTTAGCATGCTAACTTCAGTACATATCCCTGCAACACAATACCTAGAGGTCTCGGACACACAATCAAAACTGTTTTTTTTCCACACTGTGTTGACATTTAAGTTAATTTTAAGATGTTCTAAACTAAAAATCTTACATATCGCTCCTTTAACTTTATAAATTAATTTCACTTCATTCCATTTTGAAGCATTTCTGAATGACTCCAATAACAGTCATTTCCAATAAGGCTCTCAGTAACATGAAGAAGTGACAGACATATGTTGTGATGTCAACAGCACAAAATACGGCCATTTTATATACCATTCAAAACCTAAACAGTTTTGTATGGAATTCCGAATAGCAGTAAATCCCAGTATGCTTTCTTTGGGAACTGTTTTGCATTACAGTGCCCTATGAACAGATTAAAAAAAATATGTAAAAACTATAGCACTAAATCTCAGATATTAGGAGCCGTATTCATAACCATTTCATGTAGTAACTTTCTGTGAGGGAGCTTTTAGAGGGGGATGTCTGGTTACCTTCACCACCACTGTGAACAGTTCTGACTCAGACTTCTTTAGAATGGAGTGTTTCACACCAAAACCACTCTGAATGACTCTGAATGACTCTGTTTGTGTCCTTTTCAGGTACAAAGTGGCATAGCTGGTTAGCAGGGCTAGCTGATTAGCTTCTGTAAATATCCCTGCCATACAATACACAGAGGTCTTTGACACAACTTAACAACTGTTATTACTTCACATTGTGTTGACATTTAAGATTTTTTTTTTAATATCTTTTAAACTAAAAATCTTACATACCGCTCCTTTAATCACATAAATTAATTTGGCTTCATCATGCAGAAGCAAAAGACACATGTTGTGATGCCTACAGAACAATTTTTTTTTTTTCATTTTATTTACTATCCAAGACCACCAGTGAACCCACACATTTTTGCATGGAATTTTGATGATGTTTAAATAGCAGTAAATCCCAGTACGCTGTCTTTGGGAACGGTTTTGCCCTGCATGTACGCATCTCTTTACTATGAACAGATACATGCTGAAACCTCAATGCAAAAACTGTTGCACTATATCTGAGACATCAGGCAGTATATTCATAACCATTTCATGTAATAACTTTCTGTGACGGAGCTTTTGGAGGTGGATGTTTGGTTGCATTCACTCTGAGCAACTCTGTTTACATCCCAACTGTTTAATTATGCCGACATTTTAAAAGGTGATGGAATTCTACTCTAACATGAAGCTCACAAGGATGCTATCCACAGCCTGACTTTCATCAGGACCACTCAAGCTGTGGGTCACATGTCTTTGAACCATATTAACACCAGCAGCAGTAAAAGGAGATAAAGCTGGGCTCGGTTATTTACACACACCAAAACCATAACAGCACTAAGAGCTGCACACATACAGAAGCAATAATGACCTGTGTCTAGTATCACTATCAGCTTGAATGAATCAGTCTACACATGAAACGTCAACAGTCATGAGAAACGCTGGTTCAATGAAGCTTAAATCCCAGTCACAGTATAACTGATCACACTGAAAGTCCTTTCTTCTCACCTGCATCCAGTTCTACATTATAAGATGGGATGGAGTCTAAAGAGAGCCTGTAACTTTCAAAGCTGGGGTCCAGCAGCTGCCTGTTCACCTTCAGCGAGCAATTCGCATAAGCCATGTTTCTAAACACGCCGGAGATTTAACCACCCACAGAGTTCAGATTGACTACTAGCAGAAAATGAATTAAATGATTGTAGCCACAGTGCTAGGCTAGCTAACTTCAGGCTGACGTTGATCAACCGGAACTCGTGCGTCCTCTTTACTGCGGGGAGCCTTTTCCTAGACGGACCGCTCGCTCGCACGGAATTCTGGGAATTGTAGTCCTTTACGCTAAGCGTGCCTGTTACGCGTTCGTGGTTCTGGGTTTTTTAAACGTGGTAGCGCTTAATGTTGGGCTTAACACAGCTTGATAGACACACCGAGTATTCCGGTAATGATAATGTGCCGCATTACCTTTAGCTGTTCTAATACTCTGCCCCGCTGTGACTCAGTTAACCATGATGCTTTGCGGCAGTATCGGCACTCTGAACTGAAGCTTTACCCTCCGGTTCACGGGAAGGGAACAGATACTCTGGTGAACTTTAATCAGCAGATTAAAGGGTTTTTTTTATCGAGACTTTTTAAAAATATTTTTGTCTGTTTTTCGCCTGTAATTAGTCACTCTTTACTTATTTATATAGTTGTGTGTTTTGCCCGTGCGTTTGCTAAGAACAGGGGTCGGTTTGTGTTATAGGTGGGCGATATGGTAAAAAGATAATATCGCGATACTTCGTGAATTTTTCGCAATGGACGATATGAAAAGAAATTTATTTTTTCAGACATCTAACTAGTAGAAACAGAACCGGAAGTTCTATGTTTAAAAATACTATCGAAAACTGTGACCACTTAAACTGGAATCATTTTGCTCTATCATTTTCAATTGGTCAGCTGTTCTAGAAAAAACAGTCTAGGCCAGCGTGGCTGGTCACCAGCGAAGCCAGCATGTATTGTGTTTTGGATGATGGTAGTCAGGGAAATACCCCCTGATATGAGGGGTCCGATGTTGGCTGGCTGCTCACGCTCCATAAGGTTTACCAGCTCTTCTTCTGGGAAATGCTCCTTTCTAGTTTGGTAGGTCTTCCACACATGAACTGAGATCTTGCTCATTATCTCCTCTTCCTTGTTCAGTTTGTGAAATGTGTAATATTTCCCTCTTTGCGGAAAACTGTAGTGAAATTGGGGAAATTTTCAGATTTACAAAAATCCTATGGTGTATTGTATCAGAATCAAGCTCAAGCACACACAAAACCTATGTAATTGTAAATTTTACATATCGTCCAGTTGTATATCATCGCTGTCCAAAGAAAAACATGTACCTCCAAAATGGCAGCTTTACAGGAGAAGACAAAAACCTAATTTAATTCTAATGTAAGTCAATGGAACCAGACTTTTTTCCAAGTGATTTTGGGCCATTTCTGTTGGTCCATTCATCATGAAATTTTCACACAATGTAAATGTCAGCTCATGTGATCAAATGATGCATAAAAGTAAAAATCAACAAAAATGGCGATACATGTTTTTCTCTGGACAGCAATGATATGTATATTACTGTACTGAGTGCGGCAGTCCGGATGTAGAGGTAGATTAAGGCTTATAAAGTGCAGTACAAGAAGAAACACCAGTCTGAGGAATGGTTTTAGCTGGAACAACAAAACATTGATTCCAGTTGGAACCATGGCAGAACCATAGACGGAAGCGCATGTACACAGAAGTACGGACAGCCAATCAACAGTAACCTCTATAGTGCTGCTGTATCTGCTGGCCTGACTGATACTACAGCTCCTTCAAACTCTGTTAACTAATACAAATCACGACAGATACATTATCTATCTATCTGTCTATCTATCTATCTATCTATCTATCTATCTATCTATTTATCTATCTATCTATCTAAAACACTACTTTACAGGTGTTGGAGAACATGCTGCATAACCTCTATAGTGCTGCTGTATCTGCTGCCTGACTGATACTAAAGCTCCTACAAACTATGTTAAATAATACAAATCATGACAGATGCATTATCTATCTATCTATCTATCTATCTATCTATCTGTCTATCTATCTATCTATCTATCTAAAACACTACTTTACAGGTGTTGGAGAACATGCTGCATAACTTCGATAGTGCTTCTGTATCTGCTGCAGTACTATTTAACAACACTAGGGGCCGCTATGTGTCAGTCAGTCTTATCTCAAATCTATCTCATAGCACGTCGGCGTGGTGTTTCTCAGTGGCTTTGGTGCATTACTCGGATCAGAATCGAATTTCTCAAAACTGACTTCTCCAAACTCCACACCATCTAGTTACTTGTGCCGTCATAAAAGCCATTTCCCATTCATTCTGAACCGATAGCAAACATTTTGGCATAACCATGCAGATGATGTAGTACAGCTGTCTGCTGTTCCCCACGTTAGCAGTTACTTTTATCATACTGAGTATTAGACTTCTTTGTTCTCTGTTAAATAGTCCAACTCCCAAGACATCTAGGCGTTAGTTCATTGCGTAGGTCAGTACAGTCAGCTGTGCTGATGATCAGCTTTCAGGTCAGTTTCACTCGTGAAAGGAAGTGTGTGAAGCTTTAGATCATCCAGTGATCAACCCGTTCTCTAACAGCTCTGAGGTGCATCTCATAAACACTCAATTGGCAAACATATACAGACAGTACAACGGAGAAGAGGACGAGGAGTAAGGATGTGTGGTGGAGGAGGCAACACAGAATAAGATGTAGAAGAGGCCAAGAATGTGGGCACGTCCCAGATGAAATAAGGGCCAGAACCGTGGACCATGTTATCAGTGATGGCCTTACGGCTGGTAGAGGGGTGCAGATGAATGCTGGGGAACACCGTGTCCTCAGTTATGTACACATGCTCAGACGACCCCGCTGACCGCCATAGATTTAGCATAGACACCCGTAGAGGCCGGATACAGTAAGATTCTTTCCACGCTGCACTGCAAGGGAAGGAATCTGTTGTGACGTGGATGAGAGTCTGTGACGGGAACGTCAGGAGGTGTAGACAGTCTGTGCTGTAATTCCCCACACAGTGCTGCACGTACAGTTTGCCTGAGGGGCGTTTCCCATGCTTACAGTTCTCTGATCTTGATTTTCCCTCTGGTGATAAGCCGTCTGGTCCTTCTCCTCTGTTTCACAGTGACACGGTGTCGACACAGTAACAGCGTGAGTGTGAATCTTGTCCAGGCTCTTCTAATCAGTCTCCCACGTACAGTGGTGTGTAACTTTGTGCTGCTGAAACGAGCCTCACAGTGAAAGTGCAGCCTTCAAAACATTCACCATCAGAGAAACAGAGCTACAGATACACTACACACTACCTGTCTGTCTGTCTGTCTGTCTGTCTGTCTGTCTATGTATGTATGTGTCTGTCTGTCTATGCATGTACTGTATGTCTGTCCGTCTATGCATGTACTGTATGTCTGCCTGTTTATGTATGTACATATCTATCTGTCTGTCTGTCTGTCTATGTATGTACTGTATGTACCTGTCTGTCTGTCTGTCTGTCTATGTATGTGTCTGTCTGTCTGTCTATGCATGTACTGTATGTACCTGTCTGTCTGTCTGTCTATGTATGTGTCTGTCTGTCTGTCAATGCATGTACTGTATGTCTGTCTGTCTATGTATCTGTCTGTCTGTGTATGTACTGTCTGTCTGTCTGTCTATGTATGTATGTGTCTATCTATCTATCTATCTATCTATCTATCTATCTGTCTGTCTGTCTATCTGTCTATTTATGTGTCTGTGTCTATGTATGTACCTGTCTGTCTGTCTGTCTGTCTATGTATGTACCTACTTACCTGTCTGTCTGTCTGTTTATCTCTGTCTGTCTGTCTGTCTGTCTGTCTATGCATGTATATACCTATCTGTCTATCTGCTTATCTCTGTCTGTCTCTCTGTCTATCTACCTATTTGTCTGTCTGTCTCTCTGTCTATCTATTTATCTCTTTCGGTCTATCTGTCTATGTGTGTACATGTCTGTATGTCTGTCTGTCTGTCCATTATTATTAATAATTATTATTATATTATATTATTTAGTATTAATTTATTCATGTTGTTTAGTGCATCCTGTTTTATGGACTACTGCAGTAATGTCGAAGCATATGATGATATAACGTTTTAATATGACAGAAAAATTAATACATGCTGCTGAAGAGTTGGAAATCACGGTTTTGTTGCAGACACAAGTCAACAACGATTCTAATATGACAAAAGGGCTGTAGATGATGATGATGTAATATAGCACCGAGAATTAACTCATAATAAAGTGATATCCTGAAAGTGTCATATGTCAACAACAGTGACCAAATCTTACAATAACATGTCCTGTAAATCTTGAATTGATACTGCACTATACTACACCCCCACCCCCCAACCCCCCAAATAAATGGATACACACTCGAGGCGAAGTCACGGGGCTAGCAAACTTGTTTTCCTTTGTGGCCGTAAAACCCAAAACAGCACACCTGCAAAACTACAGCGGACCCCTCTCATCCCGGACATCACCTCATCCAGACGTGTTCCTCCGGTTAAAGACTCAGGAGCATCAGAATTAGCTCAACCAGACATGCTAACAGCTTCTCCCCAGGGCTGTTACACTCAGTAACCACCAACAAACCTCCATTACTGTATTACAGTAACTCCTCTATGACATAACACTTCCTTACACAGCTGTACAGATGTTCAGATTAATAGATGTTAATCATTCTGTAATATTCTGTATGTACCCGTCTTTATAATATACGGTGAGTCTAATCAGAGCTGCCTATGTGGAGATATTCCTCTCCAGGGCTCAATATTATCTGTATTCTATTTTCGCTTTCGCTGTTAAGAGTCTGTGTGCTGGTCTGGTCTGTTCGCTATGTTACATGTCATACATGTGTGACTCACTAAGACTAAGCGATTGTGATCTTAGATAAAGTTCCAGAGCGGTTGTCTGTATTCAGTTTATCTGATGCTCTTTCTGCTTAACTTGTTTTATTAGAAGATGCTTTCATTAGAGTTATTGTTTTACACATATATCAATATGTTTGCTTAAGTACATGTTTACAGTGCTGCCCACTGTATATACACATCATAGCCACATATCATCAAAAGACTAGTTGAACAATTAGCTGCTAGGAATCAGCCTACAGGAATGAAACTTGGTGGGTAGGTTTGATATTGTGAGACATGCTAATGATTCAAGTTTCGCGCTCTGCTGCACATGTAACCTAAGCAAGGACGGGCCTTATCTCTGTACCTGACTGACCCAACAGCCACGACTGCTGACATTCAGCGAGCAGTGTTGTCCTCCATGAGTCATCCTGTTAGTGCAGCACCATTGGCAGACGGCTGCACCACGCAGGACCACACACACGCAGACCGTTACGATGACTGTCCTTAACACCACGTCAGACTGCAATGGTGTCGTGCCAGACTGTCATGGAGTGACTCAGAATGGCAGCGGGTCATCTTCAGCGTTGAGTCCCGCTTTTGTCTTGGTGGCACCGTGGTGAGCGCCAAGATGAGCGGTTTGTTGTCACACGTCACACCTCCAGAAGGCCTGGTGTCCTTCCACCTCCACCCCTACCGCACCATCTGCAGTGTGAGGATATTCAAGCTGCATGGGATGGGTTATCACAGGACACCTTTAGGAACCTCTACAGCTCCATGTTGAGACGTCCAGCATGTTGGGTTAGCAAACACGGCGGCCCGACGCCATACTGAGAGACAGACTTCTGTATGTGTAGCTCAATAAATATTGATCATATCAGTCTAAATCCTTCTGGGTGCAGCTGTTCTTGACTGACTACAGGTTCTGTCCTGTACATTGACTGTTCAGTCCATTATGCACTGCTTGGTGTTATTTACATCTTCCCTGCACGCATGGGTGTAATAATACCAGCGCAGTGATGTGCATTAAGCCATGTCAGTCAGAAGGCCTGACTCTCAGTTTCACGGCTGGAGGTAATTGTGCTCTAGAACAATAATGCTGTGAGCTCCCAATCGTACGCCACAAGTCAGACAGGTTTGTGCACAGATAAAATGACTGACAGGCCGAGCTGGGGGGGGCGGGGGTGGCGGGGGGGGTGATTGAGGTGTGCTGTTAGGGAGATGCAGGTCAGACAGACTACAAACACACTTCAAGTTTGCATTTCCTGCCTGATGAAAACAACCCCTATAAAAGGTGAGCTCACCTGGATGACACTCACACACTGAGAGGGCAGCTTTCACAAGCAGGTATGTACCATAATAATAATAATAATGTCATATTGCTGCTGTCGGAACAACCTCGTATCCAAAGTAATATACGTACTTCATAATTCACTTTTAATTTAAGTTAATGGAATTTTGCTCCATTTTTTTCAACATAAAATGTGCACACAATATAATACAATGTAATATAACCTTAAAATGATATCAAAACTGAAAGCTGAATGGAGGTTTTGTTCTGACAGCAGTGATATATGCACAGAACTATTGACTGTTGCATTATTTATAATCTAAACTTTGTAATGCAAATAAAACTAATTATAATATTACTGATATGCAGATATATATGTTATACGTTCATATTGCTGTTGGAACAAAACTTGGCATCTCGTATCTCTATTTTCTCAGTTTTGTGTGTGTAAATTTCACGATGAACAGCCAAAAAATGCAAAAAAATATATATATATAATAATAATTCACAGATTTACATTACAAGTAAAATAAAAAAGTAAAGTTATCATTTGGAAAAAAAAAAAAATAAAATATATA
>JAVGWN010003372.1:0-10363 GCA_034552555.1 Semaprochilodus insignis | reverse complement strand
CCCCGGGAGCAGTGTTTTGGGGCTGAGGCCCGATTTGTCATTGATGGAGCTTGGACGCCATCGCGTGGTCAAATTGAGGACATACATGTTTGAGGTACAGACAGTGTTTAGAATGTGAAAATATTCTACTGATGAGAGATTTTGGCATTGCTGTGTTAGTGAGGCACCCATTTAATTATGGAGACGAAAAATGAAATGTGTTGAAAGTAACTCATAAGGGTCAAAAGTCATGGTTTTGTAAAATACTTCCGCTTATGCTTGCAGTACCACAGTACCATGCTTCGACCACACGATGGCGCGCAAGCCTCAGATAGATAGATAGATAGATAGATACTTTATTGATCCCGAAGGAAAATTTAGCAGCCAGTAGCAGTTTCACAATACAGCACAGTGATACAATACAAAAACAAAAGAGCTGTACAGTATGAAACCTAAGTGGATAGGTACCGGCTCAGCAATATTATTAACTGTTAAACTATATACTATACATAGTACAGGATAAATATATTTCCCTTCACAAGGAGGCAAGAAATACACAAGAGAGTCTATCTACAAAAAATGCAGATATAAATGTAGACCCATAGACAAATGTGTAAAACTCGCAGAGATAAAAAGGCATTGCAATAATAATAAATAAATGTGTATATAAATGTGCAAGGGGCGCAGATATCAGCAGATAGTGACTGAAAAAATTGAATAAACATGTGCATATGTTGGTATTTAGGTAAAGTGTCTGAGAGCGTCCAGGAGTTTAGATGTACAGGATATACAGTGAAGTGTAATAGTGCAAATAAATAAACCTCTGATTTAACAGAAGATTCAACATGGGATTCAGTCCTCATCTGTCCTCTTCCCTCTTCCAGCCCCCCTGTGTAGAGTTGTAGAGCCTGATGGCTCTCGGGACAAAGGATCTCCTGAGTCTGCCTGTGGAGCAGCTCCGTGACAATAACCTGCCACTGAACTTGCTCCTTTTGTCCATGATGATGGTGTGTAGTGGGTGCCTATCATCATCCATAACGGACAGCGGTTTAGTTAAGTTTTATTAATGCATAACTTAACTGCACTTAAAATTTTACTGGAAACTCCTAAACCAGTCAGGCAAGTCGTATAGAAGATCGAACCAAACAAGTGAAACTAGTTTAGAATTTCGCTCTGGATGCCACAGTGTCAACACATTGCATGTACATCAGTGAGTTGACGATATGAAGAACAGCAAAGGTAAGCAGAGTTAGTAAATTATGTTATTGTAAATCATGTTATTGTTGTGCATATAAAATGGCTGTTTGTGTAAGGAATGGATATCTTTCTATCTCTCTGTAGCAATGTATTAGTTTGAACGTGTAGGACAAGAAGCCACACATGTTTATTGGCACCACTGAATTTAGTAGCTCATTTAATCTCTCCTTTTGCCAACATAACAACGTCTTCTCTGACAATGCATTAAAAGATTGGAGAATGCAGAACAAGCAATCTGAGACTATCCCTCAATACATAATCTCAATAGATCCTCCAGGGTTCTAGGTCCTCTCTTGAACTCAACTCTTCAGCTCACTCCCCTGGTTTTTTTATGATATCAGTGTCCACATCAAAAACATGCATCTGTCTGTCACTGAAACATTTTTGTGTGGATTTAGTTTTGTATGTATTTATATCAATATCCAACCACTATTCACCTTTAGCTTTTTGGCAGAGGCAGAGTTTCATTTAAAGTTTCCTTTACCTCATTGACTCTTCAAGGTTACCAGAGGGATGTTTTTTTTTTTTTAAAAAAGAATTTACAGGAGGAGTTAACAGAAGAAACAAAGACATGAGGCACACATGGCTTGTTAATTCCTTGGGGTGAAATAAGCCAAATGATGTTGTTTATATAAAAGGAGGAATAAAATCCCACCTCTCTAATCAAAACCAGATGGCATGCTCCAGAAAGTATTTTAATATAGGAGTTATTGCTTCTTCTCTGGTATAAGTGTTCGAAACACTGTGTCCAATCAGGTCCCAGAAGCGTTGCTTTAATATAAACTTTCCATTTTCAGCCTAGAATCTTTGTATTATTAAAGTATGCAAGTCATAGAAAATGACTAAAGATGGATGCTTTAAGGTTCATGTGATGAATGGAAATAGCCAGATATCACAGCTACTTGAGTTTCATTTGCACAAAAGAAAGATATAAAGCACTGTAGTAGAATTAAATACAAAATAGAATGTCTGTGTGTTTGGGTAGCTACCCAACCCGGTTTCACGAATACTGTGATTTAACATTCAAGAATAAGATATGTAATGGGATGAGGTTCTTTTCTGTACAGCTATCCGTTTTTTTATACCAATCTCACCCTTGTGTGTTTATTGGCAGACAGCTTCATTTTGGTCTCATCTGATCATAAAATCTGGATGTAGTCAACATTCCAATAGTATGCTGGAATCGAGTAGATGTACATGTTTGTGGTTGGATGAAAGAAAAAGTTTCCATCTGGAATATTCTTGTGCATGAAAGCCAAATAACACTTGCATCCTCTTCTTTTCTACACAGCTCACTACAGCCATGGTTGTAATTATCACCTTTAAACTAGAAATAATAATTTTTGGGCATGGAGCTATTTTTTATAGCTATATCAATGTGGGGATGTAAAACGGCAAGAAACCTTAAGGGTGCTAGGTTTATAAGTGTTTTTTTTTTTTTTTTTTTTTTTTTTTTTTTTTTTTGGTGACAGGCTCATGCAACATGCAGGATGTGCTTGTGTGATACCCGGGGAGATTATATTATTGGTGGTAGTTTTTTTAATCTAGTTTCTTTATCAACAAGCATAATGTGGCTTAATGATACAGTTTAACTCGCATAAGAATTCATTCCTGCCATGTTGCTTCAAGAGCTGTTAACAAAACCATCCACTCTGATTGGTCCTTGCCTCTGTCTCAAGGACTTTTGGTTAGGAGGCTGCTGATGAAAGTGTATTTTTGTGGTCCTCGCTGAAGGTTGCATAGATGGAACTCATGGCCATCCCTTTTGAACACCACCCTACCACATGCAATATTTGGGACAGGGCTAAAGTAATCTGGCCTGTGTCACATTTTTATACCTCTATGAATCAAGATGTCATGGATGAGCACTTGACAGTTATTAAACACTCAGGTGGATTAAAAGTATTTCTGAAACTCAAACAGAATTGGGAATACGCTTCAGTTACTTTCTGTTTCTAATTATTTATAAGGGTACAGAGGAGTGAAACACATGGGTTTGTTAAAATACTTATTTTTTTTCTTAGACTAGTAACGTAACTGTCACGCTCCCCGGTCTTTTCGGCTCCTCCGCTCCCCCGGACTCCACTTCCCAGAGGGCTTCGCTCAATGGCGTCACTTCCACGTGTTCCCAGCCCGCCAGCCAGACCCGCTCTCGGTTGCTTGAGTTTTTGTGTCACAGCTGAACCTAATTAACTCCACACATATAAACCCCTCGCTGACGCTGGCTTATTGTGAGGTTTTTGCTGTGTTTATGCTGCAGTTCTGAGCGTTCTTTCGCTGTGTTGCAGTCTCTGGTTTGACCCTCTTTTGTCCCCGACTACCCCTTTCGGCTTTTTCCCGTTTTGACTTATCTCTCTGGCTTTTGATCTTCGCTTCCGTTCCTCTGACCTTCCTCTCGCCTAGCCCTTCTAACCTGTCTGCCCCGTTGACAGCTTTTCCGGTTCTTGACCTCGGCCTGCCCCTGGCTCTGCCTTTCGCCTGTCCCTTTTTCATGTATTGTGGTGCTTTGCTGTTTGGCTCGACTGCTCCGTTGTTAAATTAACCAGCCTGTCATTTAGCCCTGCTCACATCGTCCTGAGTTCTTTTGTCCCTGACAGTAACTTGTTTAATTTTAGATTTGTCTCACATTTTATGCTAATTGTTCTTAAAGACCTTTTTCTTTATTTGTGTTCACTAATGGTGCTATTAATTATGCAGCTGGCTGTATGTTTTCTTGCACAGATGAGTTTAAACTCAATTGCCCACGTGGTGAGTAAAGCCAATCTGTCTCTTTGGTCACTCTTCTGTCTCCTGAACTCAGTGCTGTTAACATGGAGATCAGGTGGTTTAAGGAGACGGACTGTGTTTGTCTCTATAAGAACAGGCAGGTGACAGAGGGGAGGGGCTACGAGGGCAGAGTGGGTCTGTTCACTCAGGAGCTGCACGGAGGAAACGTCTCCTTACAGATCAGAGATTGCAGACAGTTGGATAAAGGAACTTACCGGTGTCAGGTGAGCAATGGAGAGACAACAGGTGAGTACAGTATATGTGTTTGGTAAGTATTCCCGACGTCAACTCTACATAAACTCAACATCATTTTGAGTCTCATCTCAGAAGTAAGATAGGAGGTTCATGTAGGTGTGGGCTGAACACAGAAAAAAATGTATGTACACAAGTGTACTGGTGTAAACTCCAGCAGAAAAACAAAATACAGACACACTGCAGTGTACTTAAGAGGGACCACCACAGTAATGAAAGAAATAAATGTACTTGTTGGAACCATGTGTATGGTGGGGCTAGGGGTGCACGTAGTTGACAGTAATTAAACTTTAATGCATGACCAGCTTCTCTTTAACAATACAAATAACTAATGCATTCGTTCCCATTATGGACAGGTAATCTTATTCTTTTTTTTCTATCATTGCCAATGAAAGAAATAAATAGTTTAGGTTTTTCCTTGGGTACTCTCTCTTTTTAGATGGACTTCCAGGTTTTGGTGAGCTTATGTGGACTTCTAGGCACTAGCACCTTTTTTTTGACTCCAAAAGTGGTGGGGCAAAATGTACTGTTCCCCCCCAAAAAAATGTAATTTAAAAATGCAGTGTGATGAGTGATGAAATTCATTTTTTAATGTTATCCCAAAACCATGTCTCTTAATTTTTTGCATGAATTATAGTGTTTGTTTCGACCTGCATTCTGCCAGGTTCAGCCTCAGATTACAAATACCGCAAGCTTTTAGTTCAAGTTCGGCTGCTGTGTTTGACTCCGTTTGTGCATGTCAGTGCTTTGTTCAGTTTAGGAAAAGCAGAGTTTATGTACATGTTCTAAAAAAAAGTGGTGGGTCAGATGCTTACTTGCCCCTGTGATTCCGAAGGCCCTGAACATACGGACCAGCTCTTCAGGCAGGATCTGCTAGAGAAAGTTCAATGCAATGTAAAACCACATGAAGTGAATGTGAATTATATAGAGCAAAAGCATAGACGTATGGTAAGCCTAGCTAACACCAATGAATGATACCTGATGTTATCACATGTCTAATTTCATATGTCTAAGGGGAAAAATGAGGTTGACAAAATAAGCACATACGTTGATGCTACTTGAATCTATTAAGTGACATAAAAACAAGATTGTTATGCTATCGTTAGTTACTTGAAGCTTACTAGTAGCTTACATTACCTGTATTAGCTACTTGCTTTCAACCTTGACAACACCACAAAATAAGCAAGGTTGTTGCTCACTACTGCTATGAACTCCACTTCCAGCCAAAACAAAAACAACCTGTCTAAGAGAAGTTCAAGGGTTGGCTAGCTAGAATCCCTAGCCCAAAGGCTATGAGCTACAATTACTCAGGGTGGAAGTAAGGTGTTCAGGGCAATTTTGGTCAGTGTAAGCAGAGGGGGGGTCTACCTGTCTCACCTGAAGATCCTTAGCCAAGCCAAGTGCCACCTCTGTAGCCAGACTATCCAAGTGTTGCTCAAAGGAGGAAAGGGAATAAAGACAACCTCAGGGCAACAATTTTGGGTTAGTAGGTGAGGTATTTGGCTGACCTTCAGCTCCAGCACATTTTGCTTTTTTTTTTTTTTTTTTTTTTAATTTCTTTTTTTTTATTATCATTAATAAAATGTATTCATTTCATATCACACTTTTACACAACATGAGCAAAATACAGAGTAAGCAAATTAAACAGCAGTTTTACACAACAGTTGATCTACAATATATTCTTCCATAAATCAATATCTTTAAACAAGATATTTACAGTCCTCAACCTTTTTAGTTCAGTCTTGATAGTTCTTAAAACTTCATCACTAGACACAAAACGTTGATCTATAGTCATCTTACAGCTCGTTTTCCACAATTTAGACTTAATTATTGCTATGACAGCCCATAAAAAAATCATGTTTTTTCCCCTCCCATTTATCTTCAAAAATTCCATAATGGATCGATTTCATCTCTATATTAATCTCAAAACCCATGTCTTTCACCTTACTCCATACTTCACGTGAGCGATAACAATCAAGGAGAAAATGTTCCAAGGTTTCTACCTCTTGGCAGTTTGGCATAGGACATAGAGCTGTCTTAACAAAACAACTCCTTCTCACTACAGCTTTTACAGGTAGCCTTCTAACTGCCATAAGCAATGAAATATCTCTCTGTTGTTTATTTTTTACGTAATAAATTTTTAATACATATGTGATTTTCATCTTCTGTGAGATTTCTAAATTGAAATGCTTTACCATATACTTTGCTAGCTATTATTCCATAAATTCTCTTGTTAGAATCAGTATCCCTTTTTATTCCTAAATTGTTAAACTTACTAATAAAATCACTGTACAATAATTTATATGGTATAGATCTTCTTGCCCGACCTTTTTTCTGTTTCCAATTTGTTTCCAATCCAATCTGCTTGCCTATTAATTCCATTTGCTATAATTTTACAGACAGAAATCTTAGTTTTTATTGACAAATCTATTGCACCTAAACCTACAAAGTAAATCTTTTTTAGCAACTTCCCGAGTGGAATCCCATATAAAATTACAGCATATCTTATTTAACACTTTGAGCCATTGATCCGTGGGAGGGAAAACACATGATAAAAACTAAATCTTTGATAAAATAAACATCTTGACAATATTGATCTTACTTTTATAAGTTAAATTCCAATTTTTATACTTATTAACTTCCATTTTAATATCATCTTCTATTTTTTCACTCCAATTATTTTCTACACAACCTATATTATCAAATTGAATACCTAAAACTTTTAAATTCAAAGTTTCTGGTATCCCTATTATAAATTTATTTTCCCTGTCTCCTATCCATACACACTCAGATTTTAAAACATTCAAAGTTGCTCCAGACACCCGTTCGTACATTTTAAAGTATTCAAAAATCACATCCACTTCTCTTTTAGATTTAACAAATATAGTAATATCATCTGCATACGCAGATATCACAACCGTTTGTTTATGTAGTCTAACACCCTGTAACCTTTTGTCTTTTCTAATTTTTGATATTAAGGGACTAATTGCTAAAACATAAAGGGCTGCACTAAGAGGGCAGCCTTGTTTTACACCCCTTAACACTTGAAAAGACTCTATCAAATTGCCATTAACATTAATTTGAACATTTGATTCAGCATATAGGCACAATCATCTTTATAAAATTACCCGGAAAATTATACATACGTAAAACTTCCCATAAATATGTCCTAGAGACATAATCAAAAGCTTTTTTTTTTGAGCAAGAGCAACAATGTAAAATCAATTATTTATCAATTATTACATCTAAAACATCATTTAATCTATTAACCTTTGCAAAAATTTTATAATCAACATTCATCAATGTCTCCAATTGTCAATCTCTGTAATACCTCCCTTTTTATATAATAAAAACAATACCATCGTAAAAAGTTTTATGGATATAACCTCTCTCAATACCTTCATTAAACACCTGTGTTAACAAACCAGATACATCTTGTGTACATAAGTTGTAAAATTCCGAAGGCAAACCGTCTTTTCCCGGGGCCTTTTTTAAATTTAATTGTTTGCTAGCAGACACTACTTCACTGTCCTTTATAATTTCTCCTAAATTGTCATAATTAAATTCATATTTCATACTCAAAAAGGACTCAAGACCCTATATCAATATATATATCTTTGTACATATTTGTGCACAAATATTTAATGGTTTGTCTAACTGCATTAGGCTCTGTAATAATTATACCCTTATCTTTAATAGAGGAAATGTAAGACTTTTGTTTTAAGAATAAATGAGTCAGCTGAGATGGATTTAAATTCTCATCAGTGTCAAAACTGATTTGAATTTGTAATTTCTTTAGAGACTCATTGTTAGAATTGTCAATTTCTTCTTTCAACTAACTCAAAAGATTTTCTTCATCCATGTTCAAAATGCTTTTTGTTTTCAATTCAATATATTGCTTCATTACATATTGATACCTCTCATTCTTTTCCTGATTAATCATTCTACTGTGATGTTTGAAAAAGGTTTTAACATGAGATTTTAACACTTCCCATAATTCACAACTATCATTAGTCAAAACGATTAGGGATTTAATTTTTTCCACTTTTTTTTTTTTTTTTTTTTAATTCCAAAATTAAATTTGAATTCTTTTAAATGCGTGTATTTAATTTCCAATAATTCATACACACCTCCTTTTTAAATTTAATGTTGGATATAACCATTAAGTGATCTGAATCTAATAACATTTTAGTTACACAAGACTTTACAATAAAGTTTTTAGTCTATGTAGTCTGGATAAAGAGCTCTAAATGTATCCAACATATAATCCTCCATGATTTGTTTTAAAACGTGTCCTTCTCTTCCTATCTTAACCATCTTCTGTGCTATTCTATCTTTAATATCAGTAATTGTGTTGAAATCGCCACACACTATAACATGAAACCCCACACAACAACATTTTAACCTTATTAAAGAGATGAATTTTTTTTAACCCTGTCTTGAGCTGTGTACAAATTAATAATTCTAATTGTTTTACCAAACAAAAAATATCAATAAACATGAGTCTACCAGGAATAATTTCTCTAAATTGAATAACAGTTATCTTATCAGTAAAGAACAAAATCCCTATTCCATCAGCTCTACTCTCACCAATTGAGAAAAAGGATTTCCCCTTAACCCATCATTTTTGAACATCCTAAACATCATTTAATCCAGATAATCATGTTACTTGAATACATAATGTCCAAATGTTCTCTCAACACATTGAGTTTCTTATTTCTGTTTAAAACACTCTGAATTCCACGTACATTACAGGTAGCAACAAGATTATGAAAAGGCATTCATAAGTCAATTTTTAACTTTTCCCTTAACCTCCAAACCTTCAGTTTCCGCCGATGAATTCCACTTACGCTTTTCCACATCTTCATTTACGATCTCAGGAACTTTATTACCTGTATACAGAACTTCTTGTTGCTGGCCGTAATTACAGGAAACTGTTACTGTCTTCCCATTCTGAGGGGGGACCTCTGCGGTCTCCTCATCCATGGAAGAATTGCTTGAATTTGTGTCCTTGGATGTGTCACTGTTGGATTCGCTGTCAGAGCCTTCTCCGGAACTTGTTTCGTCTCCATCTTCTGATGGTTGCTCCTCAGAGGGAATTCCATGCTTGTTGTCTGTAGTATCTTCAGTTTGAGGTTTACTTTGGCTCTGGTTTATGTTGGCCTTTATGCCACTTTCATTCTGTACATCAGTGGGCTCTGCTGTGGCTTACTTTGCGGCTTTGTAGCACGTGCTTTGTAACTGTAAGATTTGGGGCACTTGAAATAAGTGTGACCTTTCTGGCCACAAAGGCTACATACTTCAACGTTGTTACATTCTTTTCCTTTGTGGCCCAGATTACCACACTTCCAACTTTTGATTGCCTCACACTCCTTGAGTTGATGGTCCAAAGAGCCACACACATAACACCGTTGCATTTGTCCTTGATAGGTAATCCGACCGTTATAGGGCCCCATACTGATGGTATTTGGGATTTGCAACAAGCTACCGTCACTGGATTTCCGGAGCTTAACCTTTATAACGTTGGACGCCATACCAAATGCCAAACTGATCCACTGGCTTATAAACAGGTTGTAGAAGATCACAAAAATGAAGTAAATATTGTTCGACATCTGCATCAGCTATACGCCCAGTCCAAAATTTTACATAGACAACACAGACATCCTGAGGAGCAGAAGAATCTCCCAATTTTTCCAGAAGCCATCCGAAGATGCGCTAAAAACTTGAGAAAAACATTGCAAGCCGCGCTCCAGATGAAAAATCAACTCATAGTCCTTTTTATTTGGAAGCGCAATGAAGGAAAACATATCCGCAGCCGAAATCCACTCGCTTTGCAAAAGTTGCGCTCCATCTTCATTACGACTGGGGACCTCGCCTTCACCCACGTATCGTAACCTAATCCAAAGGCTTCCTTGACACTCATGTGCAAGTTAAAAAAGGCCTTGCTAAGTCAAGGTATATTCTTTTGCAAATATAGCAAAAGGCCCAGAAAGGCACTTAGAGCAAAAGGAAGAACTTCAGGGACGCAAGGCACTGGAGTACCACACAAAGGTTTAAAGGGCGGACTTAGCTTCGAGTGAGACTCAAGAATCAACTAGACTGTGTCTGT
>JAVGWN010003371.1:0-10363 GCA_034552555.1 Semaprochilodus insignis | reverse complement strand
TATTTATTATATTATTATATACTATATGTTATAATCTATATAATAATATCATTTAATAATATCAAAAGCATTTTGTCAAGTTGAACAGCTTACCTCCAAAATTCCACCTCAGAACAGCCTTCAAGATATATCATCAGTCGGCTTTCCAAGTTTTCAAACCGGAAAATCTGAGTCGACATGCAAGCAGCACCATTGCATCATATGAAGAGCCATGATTACATAAGTAGGTTACAATTTTGTCCAGATTATTCCTTTAATGAGCAAATGGCATGGCGTAGTTGCCTCTTCGAACACTTATCCCGTTCTGTACTTCTATTAGTTATCATACTAATTACGTGTTTATCATATTATTCAGTCATTTGTTATAGGAGAGGCTTGTGTAACGTTTAGTCTACTAAGACCATGATAACACTGAACAAATCCTCTTAGCTCCCACCAACCGCCGCAGAGTTCTTCAAAGCCAAGACGTGCACCTACAATGAAGAAATAAGCACTTGACGTTAAAGTGCTTATTCCTCTTATCTTCACCGGTCCAAGCTAAACCAGATGGCACAAAAGAGCTCTTGCAAAAATTAAGGAGGTCCCCTTTCCTTTTTCCCCCACTCTCGCTGCCATTCCCATTAAAACTCAAATGAAGGGCGGAAGCAACCTACAAAGCAACCTACAGTACAGCCATCTTCCTCCCCATCATTCGTCATCCGTCTGCGTTTATCTTCAGTCCACCTGATTCAATCAGAACCCAATGCCTTTTACCCTTGGCTGCCCTGTGGAGAAACACACTTGTTTCAGTGCAATCTTTCACTGGCAGTCAGCGGAATGTGCCAGAATGAATGAGGTGCATTTCAACACTTGGGTTTCATGGTAAATTAGTCTCTGGTGAGATAGCTTTGTTTGTTTTGGGGACCTTTTTTTTTTTTCCTTTCACGTGCCTGCCAGACAGCATGAAAAACGGATTTGCCACCACACGGTGCATTCTCACCTGAGGAGCAATCTGTCGCGCTGCCTAATGTGCCGTACGGCATCAGCGCCGAGCAGGCTGGCTGGAATCGCAGAGCTGCTTTTTGCTTTTTTGCCTTGCGCCGGAAATTCAAATAACGGCCCACATGGCTTACAAAGGCTGTGTGAAGACAAGCAGTGTTAACATTGAGCCTATGGGAAGAGCACATACAGGACAAAGAGGACTGCGAAGTGTGACAAAGTTGTATTTAAAGCCTAATGCTTCTGGTGTATTGTGATGATAACAATATTAGCTCAGGGTGCTGCGCTGTAGGTCACATCTGTGCCACTGTGTCATATCTTTTTCCTCATTTTGTAATAACAAGCCAGGTCATTACTGTGCTCATGTTGCTGTTAAAAGGTCACTTGGTGTGTGTGCAACGTTTTAATTCCGGCCTTTGTCGCCCGGTTTGACCCAAGGGTCGAGAAAGAAATCACTTAATCATTCCGCGCCAAGAGGGACCTCGAAAGGGCACAAAATAACAACCTCTCGGTGGTGCGTTTCTCTTTCTTTTCATGCCCAACTTGCCTGGCGGCAGGGGGGGGACGGAGGGCCGAGTGAGCTCATTTCATTTGTGTTTCTTTTTCTTTTAACCGGGGGTTGAGAGATTAGAGATCAAAGGTGAGTGAGGTAAGCGCTCAGCAGACAGATCAAGAGCTTAGCACTGCGCAACAGGGAAATTGCACTTCGGCTATTCCAGCCGTCTCGCGTCCCAGAGGCGGCTGGACTCTTTGAGCAGTCTCCTGAGCTTACCACCACCAAGCAAATAAATTGGACCACATCGTATTCCCTCAACTCTAAAGTAGCTCTGGCCATCGCCTCCTGTCTTTCCCAACTAGTTGGCTACGCTTGAAATTTCTTCATGAGATAGCCACTGCTTATGGTCCATTAGGTGAAAATGACACCGCTTGCAGGCTATTTCAGACCAGCCCTGTTCATGACCAAATGACCAAAAAGTCACTGCTATCAGTGCTGAATGTTTGTGTTTGTAAGTGGAAGAGGAGTTTTTTTTTATTAGATTTGAATTTGAGAAAATTTATTACATACAGACTTGTATTGGTTTCTTTTTGAGAGTCCCACAGGGTTCAGTTTTAGGGCCTTTCCTGTTCTATTTGTAGAGGTGCTTTTATTATTAAACACCTGTATGTAAAGCACTGTTGCTATTATCACCTGTATGTAATCACTTTGAGCTCCTATCACCTGTTCACCTGTACTATCTGTGAATTTGCAGGTGTATGGAAGTATACGGTCACATGTATTGAAAGCATTGATGCTGCCTACATGTGTGTGTGTGTATACAGCAGCTGATGTACATCAATAGATCAGACTTGTTCATGTAGATTTTACTGCCTGAGGTGCCTCATCACACTTATTCAGTAGCTAGGCCTAGGCCTAAGAAATTGAGAAAGCCTGCATATTTTTAGTGCTTCTAATTCCAGAGAACTTAGTGCACCAGCCTAAAATACCATAATGGAATACAATAGTGCATTATTTTTATTTGATTTCCTAAGGGGAGCTCATGAAGATTAATGATTTTATTTCCCGAGCTTATATACTTCCGCCACTCTTCTGTTTTTTCGTACCTTAATTTGATTTCCTCTACTCCTCTGGGTAGACAATGTCATTTAAAATATGCACCCACTTGCAGATGCACGGGCGCACCATTTGTTCCATTCAAACCGAAGCCTTCTGTGTTCCTTTGTTGATATTATTCATCTTGATAACCAGGCAATTTAGCTGTTATTTATATCCCACGATTCAAGTTTTAATTCGCTCAGCGATGCCGCTGTATTTTTAGAGCTCCGAGTTTGTGCATGAGAAAAGGCAACATAGGGAGGACTGCTCCTGTGATTTTACTGCTTCTGTAAGTAGTTCTGACACAAACCGCCCTTAGGAGTAACGACTAGGATGAGTATTACACCTTAGTCATCCCCAAAGAAGATCATTTGAAGGAGTTCCTTCAAACTTGGGTGGCCCGAACAGCATTTGCTGCGTAGGATGCGTGTTGGATTATGAATGAGGAGATGAGTTCTCTGTAGTGCATCTTACTTTAATGCAAAATGTGAGTTCACTCATTATCAAAAGCACAATACATTTTGAGAGTGTTTAATATCCTATAATGATTTCTGTTAAGTTATTAATAGTGACCATTATGCACAACAGAATCTGTTTTTAATGTTCAGTTTAAGTTGTCTCATATTTTGTTACCTGTATACAGTTGTGATTTCATGCACTCTTAAATAAGGCATATAATTAGTAATTGCGCAATCTGTTTTATTAGTCATCTGTTTCATTATGTTGCTTTGCAATGCGCAAAACACTGTTATCCGATTCATCTTTTTTATCATCTTCTTCATCATCTTCATCTTCATCTTCATCTTCTTCATCATCATCTTCATCTTGATTTCTTCATTTTCATCATCATCATCATCATCATCATCATCATCTTCTTCATCTTCATCTTTATCTACCTTATCTTCTTGACACCATCTCCAAACTGTTCAGTCTGATCAGGAATGGTGTACTTGTATACAGCTTTTTGATCGGATGCATGGTTTCTGTATAGGAACAGATTCTTTTCCAAGTTTTTTTTCCATAAATGAGATGAAAAAGTGCATGCCCACCAAACTGCATGTACTCATTCAGGGCAGATCCCCCAAACTCCTGACCATAGCCATACTGACTGTACTCCTCTGAGTCGTTTATTTATCCCTCATTCCTCCCATAGACTCTCATTCATTTCCGGCCCCACTCAAGCCCAAATGTTTCCTTCAGTCTACAGTCGCCTAACTTCATGTGCTTACTCAGGGCAGGTCCTCAGACCTACTGACCCGCACTCCTCTATGTGTCGTTTATTTATCCTTTGCTCCTCCCATAACAACCACAGCTAAGCAACAGCCTAGCAGGAACTGGGAACCATTGGAGCTGCCCAACCATTTCATGTTTCCTTTTCTATTCTTCTTGTTCTTCTTCTCAGTACTAAGTGTTTTGGCCAACTAACTAACTTTGTCCAGTGTTCTGAGAAAAGTAAAACTGACCCCTCTGAAATGTCCTGCTCCTGTCTAGCTTGCAGGTGGATCGGGTCTACTAGCTTGCTCTATCCGACTTTCAAGATCAGACTCTGGCTCAAACTGATACGGCAGAACCGATGACATTGTAGGAATAGAGGCGGAACTTTTAGCAGGCTGCAGCTCTGGTGGTTGACCAATCAGAACAGAGTGGTCAAGCTGACTAATCAGAGGAGACTGGGCTCATCAGGAGGCAGGGTTTAAAGACACAGGAGCTCAAACAGAGCGTTTCAGAAAGAGGGTGAATAGAGATGTATGAACAATGAAAATGAGCATAATAGGTCCCTATAATTAAATGATGTACAGCAAATCAAGATGTTGCTTGTTATATTTTCTAAACTTATGAATAGCTATTTCAGTTTCAATGTTGTAACTTTTGCCTACTTCCAAAATGTCTGTTAACCAGTAACGTTGTGTTTCACTTTCCCACATATCTTCCCCAATAAATATAATAGAGTATTCCAGGATACAGAAGGAAAATGTATTATTTGTTTCTGATTGACATTTAAAAATCACTGCAGTATGGATACATCTATTTATATTTTACATCATGCCCATATTTAATTAGAATACAGATATCGTTATTTTTAGCAATAAACAGATTTAAATACAGACAGTGGCATTATGTTATGGCCCTAATATGAGTTATGAAACCACATTCTCTCGTTTCCTTGTCTTTCTCACTCCACACCCTCTTCTAGTATCTTTGTTATTTACTTCCCTCACTATTTTACTGGTCCCTTTCCTCTGGCCACTCTTTCCTTATCTGTCTTTCTTTTACAAAGTACGTGCATCCAGCTAAGCTAGAAACCATCATCATGCCATGGAACAGCCTGTTCTGGCATGGCAACCATGTCATTAATGCCCCTTAAAGTGATGGCCATGGCTCCATCAGACTGAGAGAAAGTCAGCTAGCCCATCAGCTGGCCACCATCAGCTCCCTGCAGCGGTGGCTTGGCCCAGGCCAGGCCCTAATACCACTGTGGCCGGCTGAGATAATGGCACAGCTGTGTGTTCATTACCCCCTCCTCTGTCCCCTCACATAAACACCCTCTTCCACGTTGGCCATGGCCGTGTCCACTCTACCCCCCGTGGCGGTGCCAGACGACAGCAGATGCCACCTTTCCTAGAGCACCGGTTCCCTCATTGTGTTGGGTTAGCAAGAACGGGAAGGCGGCATAATAAGGGGCAGGTCAGTCTGGCATCGACTCCTTCACTAACTGCCCTCTGGGTTTGACATTGGGTGGCTTGCATGCTGTTTAGAAGCCGAGATTCATTTAAATGCTAATGCATATACAGTCAAGCAGTGTAGAACACAATTACAGAGGCTTAACTCAAGCAATCTCCGTAGTTGACCGTTGGTTCTAAAGTGTTCAGTAGACATTGAGGAGATTCTGCAGGTCATCGTTATTAGGAAATGACTCGGTTAGATCACAACTGGTGCAGATGTTGATTTACATGTTGACTCTGGGGGCACCAGCTCCCTCTGAAGCCTTTACACCACTGTGAGTGAGGAAGCAACAGTAGAAGCCCATTTCCAGCACACTGTAGGGTATTCTATGCTCAAGAACATCTATTTCAACTTTCGACAAAGGTTTCATTAATTAATTTCCAGTAATGTAAAGTAGGTTAAAACAAGCAGCATACTACATAATCAAAATATATTCAAGAGGAGATGACAAAGAAAGTTATTGGAATATATCAGTTTGGAAAGGGTTACAAAGCCATCTATCAGGCTCTGGATCTCCAGTGAACCAGTTCCAGAGCCTGATAGACCTGATAAGTTAGGTCTTTTCCACCAACATGGAATGGGATGTGTTCTGGTTTGTGCAGCTAATTGTGAACTGTTCGGTGCATTCCCACCGAATATATATAGGTTTGGAACCCAAAGAATATTAGGTTCTTCAGCACGAACCTCGATGACATCCGTGAGCGTGTCAGTTGTTGAGGAAAGAGAAGGCAACGATGGCGACACCCAGTTGTCTGCTGATAAACCCATTCTTATCTCCAGCATTTGATCCGTGGATAAAAACAAGCACTTTTAATAACAGCACAAAGAAACCCAGGAGAACATCTGAAGTGCTGCAGACCCAGAGAAAAATGGCATCCATATGAGCGTTGCAAGGTGACAACCATTGCTATCCATAAGGTATACAAGGGCTTGTCTAACTTTTGCCAGAAAACACCTTAATCCAAGCCTTTCGGAAATCAGAAGTGGAACTTTTTGGAAGACAGTTGTCCCATTACCTGTTATCTGGGATAAAGCTAACACAGCAACAATAAGAACATTGTACCAACATTCATGCAATGCTTTGCTGCCTCAGGTGCCTGGGTGACATGCCATAATTGACAGACCCATCAATTTTGCTCTCTAACAGAAAATCCTGCAGGATAATGTCCGGTCATCAGTCCGTGATCTGAAGCTCAAGTACAATTGGGTTTTGCCGCAAGAGAGTGAACCGATGCACAATAGCAAGTTTTCCTCTGAATGGTTGAAAAGAAACTAAATAAGGTTTTGGAGTGGCCCTGGCCAAAGCCCTGACTTGAATCCCATTGAGATGCTGAGGGAGAACCTTAAACGTTCATGCTCGAAAGCCCTCCAGTGAAGCCGAATTAAAGCAGTTCTGCAAAGAAGAGTGGGTCAAAATGTTACTTTTCTATTCCTATATCTATGAGAGCACAATATTAATTACATGTGATTCTATTAATACATACTTATCTGTGTTAGTCCCAGTATGCAATTTGCATGAGCCTATATTTAGTAAGAAACTAAGGCTGTGTGAACTAGGTGAACTATCTGTCAAAGCATCTAATTATACAGATATTCTAACTGATGTATAATAATCCATCCAAAAAAGACTCAGGCAGCTATTTTGACCTGACACTAGAGGCTAGTTTTGGTATTCAAACAGCATTAGCCATTTATAATTATAATCAGCATACAGTTGTATGCACCAGTTTGTGGACTCCTGATCAAACAACATGTTTTATTATGTGCAGAAGTGATAAAATACACATCCTTCTGCATGTTTTAATGCACAGTTTGGTGCTAATTTGCCGAATTCCACATATTGGCAGGGGGTGGGGGGGGTCAATACAATGACTAAAGCAATGTGCTCATTGATCATTGTATTTTGTGTAGTTTTATTTGTACAATGTATTTGTCCAATTTGTTCCAATGTGTTAAGCAAAATAAATTGAAATTGCACTCTTTTGCAATTCTTTTGCTCTACAGTTATATTTAACTTTTACACTACTGTCAAAAATACTGGGGCCAGTCGAACTGAAGGATACAGAATCCAACTTCACTTCACCTCAAAGGTAGTTCACGCAGGCATATGGATGTGACAGATTACAGTTCAATGTAATCTGTAGTGTCCATACTCCTATTCATGAGTGCACGCAAAGTGGAGTTGGATTCTGCTGAGGAGTCACAATTCAACTCTGGCAAAGACCAACATCAGAAGATAAAGAACCATGTCAACTTACAAGATAGAGCAATATTACAGGAGTTCATTGCAGAAGGTTGCAAACTTTCAAGACTTATTTGGAGTGAGATGAATTTATTTCTTTGCATGCTGGCCCGAAACAGGACTGAGGTTGGAGAAGATCTGGCATCCAGAAAAACTACAGACCTCTGTGAGATAGGGATGACACAGATATGGTTGCAGACTACATTGCAATCTTTCATAAATAACATTAGCAGGGATGAACACTCTGCTGTGGGATTTTCATTGTTTTCCTGTTAGTGCCTTAGTGTCATTGTTTTTGTTAGCTCTCGCCAACGAGTACAAACCAGAGATTTACTCTTGTCCAGTCTCTTGCTTGATCACTCTCAGTGGTGGACGAAGTACACAAACCATGTATTTGAATTAAAGTTCAGTAGAAATACCCAAAGTAAAATATTCCTCCAGTAAAAGTAGAAGTTCCTCCCTTTAGACCTGTACTTGAGTAAAAGTACTAAAGCAATTACCTTCAAATGTACTTAATTATGGAGAGTAACAGTAGCATGATTTATTATGGCTCTAATGTCCTATTATCATTTCTGGAACAAGACTCTTAATCAGCTCAGTTTAGGAGAAGAGACTCTAGTGTCCACTCTCAGTCCACCAGTCTTTAACAGAAGGTTATTAATTAGTCTGACACTGATGTCTATTTAAATGACCATAATCACAGAACACTGAAGGAGAACAGTTTCCATTAGCTAGAACCAAGCTCTGTCCAACAGGTCAAAACAAGTTCAAAACAAAGTGACCGCTGTACCCTGATTGGTGGGCTCGCCTTCACACTTCTTTTATTGGACAAGTTATGTTTTTCTGCCCACATAAACCAAAAGGAAGGGCAGATTTGGTCATAATGTAGTGGAGTAAACAGTAAGATATTAGAGTTTGAAATGTAGTGCAGTTATAGTCCCCCAGCATGGAAATACTACAGTACAGATACACCAACACACTACTTACAGTACAGTAACTAATTACATTTACTTCCTTACTGTCCACCACTGGTGACTCTTTCTTTTTCTCTTCCTCACTTCTTCAAACATATACTGCCTCTGCCATGATTTCCACGCTGGGAGACCATACTAGCTTCTTCTTATACCTAGCTGTAGACTCATAGCTGTTGGTTTGGTGCTGTAAAGCATTACACAGTTCTCACAAAAGACCTTGTACATGCTCCTCCAAAGCTACACTGTAAAAAGTGCAAACTAAAAAATTACTTCACTTTGTTACAAGCAACTGAATATGTTTTACTCAACTCAGAAAATTACTTTGATTGAAAGAATCGTTCATTTAGAGTCCTTTATTAGGTTGAATAAACCTAATTCATTTGTTTGTAATAAATTAGAGGGGTTTTTTTAGGTTGGACCAACAAAACACTTTTTACAGTGTACATGTTCAAATAATTGTCCCTTAAAAATCAAAACAGCATGTAATGTGGTCAGGGATGTTCCTAATTTTGAACTTTTAGACTTCTCTTCTGAACAATGAGCCATGGGATAGGCTCCATCACCCTTTGCGACCCAGAAGGATAAGCGGTTTAGAAGATGAATTAATGAATGAATGTTCCACATGTTGCATATAGCTCTAATTGGCAGTGTCTTTTTTAAGGGAAGGAACAGTGACAGGCCTTTTAAATGGTGTTCACTGTGATTGGATGTCTCTTTCTAAACACCAAACTGAAAAAAAATATTTATTGGGTTTTCCCTTGTACTTCACCAGTTTTTGCAGATTTGTATGAGCTTTAGACAATAATGTAGAACTCATGAATAATTAGGTTTAATTTTCCAAGAAATAGTACACAACACCACAGTTTGAGAGAAACAATTAGTAATTAGTAGCTACTAAATATCAGTTCATATTGAGTAACCAACTCATGACTGCAGATTAACTGCCTATGACTGCACACCTACAAAGTGGATTAACAGGGTGGTGTTTAATTGGGCAGTAAGTGTTGACCCTGTTAAATAAGTCTTACTGCTGTACCTGATACAGTCTTCCCAGGACCACCCACACTAACGTGCCCCTAATATGTCATTGTCACGGCTGTGCTGAGAATGGTCCACCACCCACATAACATCTGATCAATGATGGTCCTGTGGTGGGCCCTTTCCATTGATGGATGGGGTAGAAGGTGGGTGAGAAATTGTGCAGCAACAGATGGGCTACAGTCAGTTACTGTAAATGCACCTGTATAGTAAGTGTTTCTGATAAAACGGCCAGGTTTTGTAGGTACAAGACATATAGCATTCAGTACAGTTGTAGTATGTCTGTAGTAGCTTACAGTTTGGATGAGGAGCTATGTGACCATCACTCACCACTGCTTATCTGTATGCGTTCCACAGTGAGACTGAGAAACATAAAGACAAAAGGAATAGATTCCCATTCAGTTTCTACATGGTATCTCCTGCTTCCCTCTTATGCCTCTGCCCAAATCTCTCCAAATCAGGCACAACAAATTGATTCCCAGGCCATCTCAGAAGTGTCTCCTTCATACAGAAGCACGGCTAGCCTTCTGCGTGCCTCAGGCTTCCACATCAACACAAAGCACATTACTACCCGCTTAACCTTCACGTGAAATGTATCCAACCAAATTTCGTCCAGATTTACGGAGGTGCAAAGCCACCCAGGCACTCCAGAAAGGCGGCGTGACACACACGCCCACTCGGCAAATAGCAGTGCCGGAGGGGGTTGTTTGTTTACCATTGTAATGCAGGTCTCAATAAACCCATTTAGAGCAGTGACACAGACGTGCTTGGAAATGTTGCCACACTGCTCCCCTCTGGTAAAGCTGACAATAG
>JAVGWN010003369.1:0-10366 GCA_034552555.1 Semaprochilodus insignis | reverse complement strand
GTGCTAATATTAAGGATTGTTATTATTAATACCAATTAATAATAACAATTATATAATTATAACTGTAATTAAAGTAATACTAAGTAATGATGTTAATAATAATAATAATAATAATAATAATAATTGTTATAGTTATTGATGTTGTTGTTACTATTATTATTGTAGTTTTGGTGGTGGTGGTTGTTGTTGTTGGTGATGTTGATAACAACAATAACAATAATAAATGAGTGCTTTTGATTGTCTTTTCTATGTTTGTTGTAAACTGCTGAACCAATAAAATATCCATAGCCTGACTTTTTACACAGCTGTGTGATGCACCAAGTTATCAGCTGTTATGAGTTGTAATAACTGGCTGTATTTCCAAAGGAATAATTCAACCGCAGAGTAATAACCTGGCTGCTGATACAACACGCACCCCTGGATAAAGGGCCCCGAAAGGAGCTGCGGGTGCAGTGCTATAGACCTGCAGCAGGTATCTCTGATCGCTGATCTCCTACGCTGCCCTAATTTGTGATGTGAACTGCCTGAAAACCCGTGTTTGTTTACAGCCTGCTTGGTTGGTGCGGAGAGCTCCGCAGCTGCTGCGGGAGTAGGCGCTGCAGGTGGAGCTGAGGCTGCAGGAGGATTAGAGAGGCTCTCAGCAGGCTGAGGGGAGGTGAGAGCTGCTGGAGAGATCAGGCGCCGAGCGGCAGAACCGGAGTTTGGAAGCGCTGCAGGGTTTGTGTGTGTGTGTGTGGGAGCTGGGCTGCTTCGCTGCTATGGTAATGATGCAGGTCTCAAGACTGTAGGGATGTAGAAATGCACCAGTGCCTCGTAAGCCGCATCCATTTTGGAACGTTTGAATAGATGGCTGCTGCCTGATGTAGCTTTCTTCATTCAGGACTGCACCCGTGAAGGTTCCTTAAGGGTTCTTTATGTGTAGGAGCATGAATTCTATACACAACCGTTTCATGCTAAATCATTCTTCGGGTTCTGAAGTGGTTCTTCAGGTTAATGAAACGTGTTGTTCATGGTTCTACTGTACATAGCGCCTAAAAGGGTCCTGCTGTCGTTACAAGAACCTTGTTCTTTAAGAGTCTACATTCGCCATTACTCTGCAGAACAGCTGAAGCATGCAAAAGGTTCTTTGAATGTTCTTGGTTCTATAGAGAACCATTTCCTTTGCTAAAGAACCCTTGAAGAACAACCCTCCTGCTGCTGTTGCGGTAGCAAGACCCTCTTTGGTCCTATATAGAGTCATTTTCATACAGGTTCTATAGGGAACCCTATACAGCACATTCTGTATCAATCTGAAAAACAATTTAAGCATGCAGATGGTTTATTGAGGGTTTGTGGTTCTATATACAACCATTTCCTTTGCTAAAGAACCCTTGAAGAACCATCTTCTTTTCAACCCTTGAAGAACCTTCTGCTACTGTTACAGTAGCAAGACCCCCTGTATTATCCTGTTCTTCAATGGTCAGGACCCCCACAGGACCACCACAGAGCAGGTATTATGTGGGTGGTAGATCATTCTCAGCAGTGACACTGTCGTGGTGGTGGTGGTGATGGTGTGTGTTGTGCTGGTGGAGGTTTTCTTCACAAACCGAATAACGTCTTGCTGACTCACGTTTCAGGGAGCCTGCAGTGACCTCAGGATGACCCTGTATGATTCTTCTTTTATGCAGACCTGCCATCACCCCTGTACTGTCACCATGATTTATAAGGCCATGAAACATTGAGCGCTTGTCTCAAAGACCAGAGAGCAGCGAACGCCCACTAAAAGCTTTGCTCTGAGTGCGGCACGAGTGCGCCGAGAGCTCCTCTAAATTGGGTCACAACCACACACATACAGTGTATGTAGGCTACAGAAGTGTAAATAGGGAGTAACCTCATTTACAATCCGGAGAACCTTTAGTTCCAGAGTGTCTAATTATGGCATGTTCTAAAATAGTTCTCTATTCATGTGCAGCTCCGAACGCTCTGTGTTTACTTCAGAAGTCATCTATTTTCAGAATAGTATCAGTAGTCCTACTGTAAATGTCTGTCAACATTGTGCAGGTGGATGTCTCATAGTCAGAAATGGGCTAGGGGTGGGTGGATGGATGGATGGATGGATGGATGGATGTATGGACAGATAGATAAGTGGATAGATACTTGAATAGAACTATATTTGGATGGATTGTTAGCTAGCAAAAAACATGAATGGATGGATGGATAGGGGTTGATGGATGGAGGGTGAAATCGATAGAGAGATGAATGGATTGATAGATGAGTGGGTAGATGGACAGATGATAAAGATATTTGAATAGATTGCTAGCGAGCTAGAGACAAAGATGAATGGCGGGATGGATTGAGTGAATAGATTGATTTGGATGGATGGATGGATTAATGACAAGATGGATGATGAGTGGATGGATCAATAGCTGTGGATGGATGGATGCATGGATAGACATGGATGGATAAGTAGATGGACATGGATGGATGGGTAATTAGATATTTGAATGGATAGCTAGCTAGCTAGAAAGACAGATGGATAGATATATAGACAACAAGTGAATGGATGGGTACTTAGATATTTGAATGGACTGCTAGTTAGCTAGAGAGATGGATGGATGGATAGATAATTAGGTGGGTGGATGTGTGGGTTGGTGGATATGTGAATGGATAGCTAGCTAGCTTGCGAGATATATGGATGGATGGATCAATGGGTAATTAGATATGTGAATGGATAGCTAGTTAGCTAGAGAGAAGGATGGATGGATCAATGGTTAATTAGCTATGAGAATGGATAGCTAGTTAGCTAGAGAGATGGATGAATGGATGGATCAATGGTTAATTAGCTATGAGAATGGATAGCTAGTTAGCTAGAGGGATGGATGGATGGATGGATGGATGGATGGAAATGTATATAGATAGATCAATAGGTAATTAGATGTGTGAATGGATAGCTAGTTAGCTAGAGAGATGGATGGATGGATGGATAGGCCTATGGGTAATTAGATATGAGAATGGATAGCTAGTTAGCTAGAGAGAAGGATAGATGGATGGATGGATGGATGGATAGGCCTATGGGTAATTAGATATGAGAATGGATCGCTAGTTAGCTAGATAGATGGATGGATGGAAAGGTATATGGATGGATCAATGGGTAATTAGATATGTGAATGGATGGCTAGCTAGCTAGAGAGAAGGATGGATGGGTGCAGGTGTAGATATTGACTGTAGCCTGTTCATGTTTGTCCACTTAAGATTAAGGTCTTGTGGCTGAAGTGGACGCTCGTCTTGGAGATGGTTTTCACCTTATTCTTCTCTGTTCTTCCCTTTATTCTCTCTCTACTCTTCTGTAACCGCTGCTATAGCTGAAGTGGTGGTCTGGTGACCGTGGTGGTCTGGTGACTGTGGTGGGGGTGTACCTGCTGAGCTGGTCTGCCTGTTAACATAGTTCGTGGTAGTTAAGGCCATCCTCAGATGGACCAGTCATTTTAGGAGATGCTGATGTCCTGCAGGCCTCGCCTGTTACCTTATTAATGTCTGCAGTGTTAAATATCATAACCTGATGAACTGGCAGGAGTATAGCGTGTTGGTGGAAGAACATGGTGGTCACAGGACGCTTTAAATTCAGCCCTATTGAACAAAAAGGTTCTGTCGTCCGGGCTGTGCTGTTCAGTGATAGACCCTCACTCTGATGACTGGCTCTGTACTGAGTCATTTTCCGCACCAGTGAGTCTGTCTGTTAAATGAGCTCTCTCGGGTTTGTATTGGTGGATCTGACCTGGTGTCCCTGTGACTCGTCTATGGGAAATGTGATTCTGCAGGAGTGAACTGGGATGAATCACCACCGCTTCTTTTCACAGTTTACTTTACTGCATGTTGAATCCGGTTACATGTTGTTTATAAAATCTGGCAGCTGAGGAACAAACTGCAGCCAAATCAGCAACTATAAACCTGAAATCTGGAATCTCTCAGTAGTTTGTATGCCACTTTAGTGTGTTATTGGCTTATTAATGGGCTGGTCAAAAAAAAACAAAAACAAGGTGTGACGCATGACAATCAGCCGTTCATGTTGGTGCTGACCACGATGCCTCCACTCATGGATTCGTTGGTCACCTCCACTAAGACAAAAGCGGGACACGTCACTGAAGATGACCTGAGTCATTCTGAGTCTCTTCATGACAGTCTGGCACGACACCATTGCAGTCTTTGGCAAGGTTGACGTGGTGTTAAGGACAGTCGTCGTAACGGTCTGTGTGCATGTAGTCCTCCGTCTGCCAATGGTGCTGGCACTAACAGGATGGCTCATGGAGGAGGTCACTGCTCACTGAATATCTGCAATCGTGGCTGTTGGGTCACTCAGGTACAGTGATAAGGGCTGTCCTTGCTTACGTCACATGTGCGGCCGAGTGTGAAACTTGAATCAGTCGCATGTCTCACAATGTCAAACCCACCCACCAAGTTTCATTCCTGACGGTTGCTTCCTTCTGGGTGCAGAATTTTGGGTTATTATTTTGATGAGTGTGTTTTTGGGGTCTACTAAAATAGTTACGTGCTTCAGTTTTCCCACAACACAGTGTGTTTCATACTGTACTTCCGTATACACCCTCTGTCTGAAACTCTCTTAGAGCTCCTGTGTCTGATGATGATGGTGGTCATGATTATGGTGATGACAGCGATGAGGATGATGGTGATGGTATTGGTGGTGATGATGGTGGTAATGATGGTGGAGGTGGTGGTGGTGATGATGATGATGATGATATGGTGATGATTGTGGTGATGGTGGAGGTGGTGATAGTGATTGTGACCATCACTATTATGATGATGGTGATTACTGTGATGAGGATGGTGATGGTGGAGGTAGTGGTGATGATGATTGTGATGATGATGATGGTCATGGTTATGGTGATGACTGCGATTAGGATGATGATTGTGGTAATGGTGGTGATGTTGATTGTGGTGATGGTGCGATGAGGATAATGAAGGTGATGGTGGAGGTGGTGATGGCGGTGATGAGGATGATTGTGGTGATGGTGGAGGTCGTGATGGTGATAGTGATGGTGATGATTGTGGTGATGATGGTGGTGATTATTTAAATCTAGAGGTCAGCAGGTGCTGAAGTGACAGAAAGGCCAAATGTGGCCAGTGTTGTTGCATGGCGCAGACCTGGTTCCAGCTAACTGATGCCAAGTAAGACACCTGTTTAGAGGACATCCGAGAGCGTGAAGTCAAGTGACTGAGTGAGATCTGATCTCGCTCTGTGCTTTGTGTATATCCATCTCTCAGCCACTGTCATGCTTAAGGCCACTGCGAACCAGAACCACGACTTCCAAGCATTACCAAACTTGGTGTTTATCGGAGGTACATGCCAACATGAACGCACATACCGACGCCCATCACCACATCACCCCGCCCCCACCCTCCCCCGTTTATTCTTGTAAGTACACTTTTCTGTCTGTTATTCGGTCCAGCAGCATTCAGCCCAGCCCCTCTGGAAAGCTATGTACTCTGCTGTTCCGTTCTGGCTGTTACTTTAAAGTTTGATGGTCCCAGTTCGGTCCCTGAGGGGATCAGCCCAGATGCTGACTCTAGAACACGGCCGCCTCTCTTATCTGCAGCCCGAGGAATTATGTAACATCTCATAATGCACCATGCAGGGGTTTAGCTGCTGGCGTTATGTCATAAACCTCTCGCTAGCCACATTTCTAATGTTCAGCCCGGCTGGATGATTCTCCGGCGAGTACTGGAGGAAGGATACGGTCTCAGCGTGTCATCACATGCTCTGATTCACTGAGTGACATTTTGCTTCTGGGCACATCTGTCTAGCAGGCATTCATACATTCAGCATCCTGCTCCTCATTGGGGATCCGAGATGGTGAGAATTCCTTCATTTCCATAATTCAGATGATCCTGAAGAACCTGTCATGAAGTCAAATTCAAGCGAACCGAGTTTCATGTTAAGCTGTGGCTCCCACCCCAGCAGCACCTGTGAAAATACCAGGTGAAGGTCGGCTAACCTTTAGGCTGATATGAACATTACTGATAAGGGGCTGATAACTGGTAATACTGTTATACTCCACTGGTGTTAGTTACTGCCTGGTGTGGTTGGTATGCCTGGTGTGGTTGGTATGCCTGGTGTGGTTGGTTTGCCTGGTGTGGTTGGTTTGCCTGGTGTGGTTGGTATGCCTGGTGTGGTTGGTTTGCCTGGTGTGGTTGGTTTGCCTGGTGTGGTTGGTGTGGTTGGTTTGCCTGGTGTGGTTGGTGTGGTTGGTTTGCCTGGTGTGGTTGGTTTGCTTGGTGTGGTTGGTTTGCCTGGTGTGGTTGGTATGCCTGGTGTGGTTGCTTTTGCCTGGTTTGCTTGGTTTGCCTGGTTTGCTTGGTTTGCCTGGTGTGGTTGGTATGCCTGGTGTGGTTGGTTTGCCTGGTGTGGTTGGTTTGCCTGGTGTGGTTGGTGTGGTTGGTTTGCCTGGTGTGGTTGGTATGCCTGGTGTGGTTGCCAGTTTTATAAATGTTGCATAACTCAAACTTGAATCAGTTATTCATCTCAGGTGACTGAGCTCTTCTGAAGGACAACTGAACTGAACAGTTTCCTGTATATTTGGGTCATAAGGCAGCAGTGATAGGACTATAGGAATATCAGTTGATTGAATCCGGCCATCAGAGCCAAAGTAGTGTTGGGAATCTTGCCGTTTCATTTAAATTAGTGAATTGTTTGTGGGCACACACCTGGGCATGTTGCTGAACATATTGCTAAATACTTTGCTGAACACATTGCTGAGTATATTGCTAGGTACACTACTGAGCATATTAATAAGAACATTACTGAGCACATAACTGCGTATGTTACTGTGCATGTTGAGGTGTTGAGGACATAACTGGGGACGTTACCTGAGCATGTTACTTGGCACATTACTGAACACGCTACTGAGCATATTACTAAGAGCATTACTGAGCACATAACTGGGTATGTTACTGTGCATGTTGAGGACATAACTGGGCACGTTACTGAGCACGTTAGTAGGCACATTACTGAGCATATAACTAGGTATGTTACTGAGCACATAACTGGGCACCCTACTGAGCACATTACTAGGTACGCTACTCAGCACATTACTGAGCCTGTTACTGAGCATGTTACTTGGCACATTACTGAACACGCTACTGATCACATTACTGAGCACGCTACTGATCACATTACCAGCCACATTACTGAACCCATTACTGGATACGCATCTGAGCACATTATTATGTTACCGAGCATGTTACTTGGGACATTATTGAGCACGCTACTGATCACATTACTGAGCACGCTACTGATCACATTACCAGCCACATTACTGAACCCGTGTGCCACCCCTGCCCGTAGCTTTTGTTGAAAGGAACAAACTTCAAACTCCAAGCGTGTTTCGGCTGATCTGGTACTTCTGTTGGAGAGGAAAACCGGCACTCTGCGCTCTCCTCCGCGTCCTGCATGGGCCCGTGCTGGAGGGAAAACGTGGGCTTCAGCAGAGAGGCTCAAATCTCACTTTCAGCCTGAGGTTTGCTGCTCATTTGCTCTTCCTCTGGGTCGCCTGCAGTAGGCACTGATAGGCAGCCGCATCCAACTTCAAAGCCTTCTCTTGAAAGGCCATTTCCACTCTGCTGCGATTGGCTGCGCAGTGGAAGCATTCGGTAAACATTTCCCTCTAAAACCCCCCAGCAGCTCGCCTCGACTGCGGCCTTGAGAGAGAGCGAAGCCTCGGCGGACCAGTGAGGTGGTGAGATGTAATGTGGAAGGCTTATGCTGACGTCTCTCAGGATGAAGCATCGAGATGAACCCCCCTCCGGAATGTGGCGGTGTTGAAAGTAACGGGTGTAATACGAGTCCCTGTGGGAAAGACACTGGTAACAAATCAGTGGAGTTCAGCGTTCAGCCAGATTTCTCAGGAGAGCCATAACAGTGGTGGCGAAAGCCCTGATGCGCTGTTGGCGAAGAGGAAAGTGGCTCAGCTAATTACAGCTGCATTGAGAGGCTGATGAGAATCAGCCGTCCACCGTGAAGGACCTGAAAGAGAATCCAGACGTTACAGACCCAAGAAAGCCAGGAGTGGGGTTCAGACCTTCTGCACAGATCAGACCTTCAGATCTGAACAGCCATTCGGAGTGGCTTGATGTGAAATAAGAGGAACTCGGAAAGACTGATTAGGGATGGAACAGTCCGTCGTTCTTCACTGATACATCAACCTGATAGTGAATGATTTGGTGTCATCAGTAACTGGGCACATAACTGGTTACATTACTGAGCATATTCCTGAGCACATAACTGAGCATGTTCCTGAGCACGTCACTGAGCACATAACTAGTTACATTACTGAGCACAAAGCTGGTTACATTACTGAGCATGTTACTGAGCACATTACTAGTTACATTACTGAGCACATAACTGAGCATATTCCTGAGCACATAACTGAGCATATTCCTGAGCACATAACTGAGCATATTCCTGAGCACATATCTGAGCACATAACTAGTTACGTTACTGAGCACATTACTGAGCATGTTACTGAGCACGTAACTGGGCATGTTACTGAGCATGTCACTGAGCACATTACTGGTTACATTACTGGTTACATTACTGAGCATGTTACTGAGCATGTTACTGAGCACATTACTGGTTACATTACTGAGCATGTTACTGAGCACATTACTGAGCATGTTACTGAGCACATTACTGGTTACATTACTGGTTACATTACTGAGCTTGTTACTGAGCACGTAACTGGGCTTGTTACTGAGCACATAACTGGGCTTGTTGCTGAGTGTGTTACTGAGTACAGAACTGGGCACAGAACTGGGCAATGTTGCTGAGCACAGAACTGGGCACGTCACTTAGCATATTACTTAGCACATGACTGGGTATGTTACTGAGCACGGTAAACAGATGTAAACGGCCATTCGGAGTGGTTTGATGTGAAAGGTTAATTGCAGAGCAGCTCAGAGAGACTCGAGAGACTCAGATTTCTGGATAGCGCTGCTGATTAGGGATGGAACAATCTATCGCCCTGTATCGATACATTCACTTAATGGCAGACGATCCGGTGTCATGGATGTGGCACGTTTATTTCCACCAACAAGCTGGTAGATCCACCTTCCAAAGTTAGACTGGAGCTGAACGTTTCAGAGCGGCTGGTTTGAAAGCTCTCTGTGCGCTGTGCGAGGGTATGCCAAGCTTGCCAGCAGGCGGGCAGTAAGCACTGTGTTACGAGATGACATCACCTTGTCACAGGGAAAAGGGCTGGAGGCGTTTCAGGCAGCTGAGGAAAGTGGTTTCTGTGGGAGAGAGTTTCTTCCTCTGGCGTGTACTCTGGGCTTTAGAACTTTGCAGACCGTTTCCGTGTGCATTAAGGGAATGTTAGCTTTTTGCTTACTATGAAAAGTCTAGTGCAGAAAGTTTTTGATCGTTAGATATTTGCTGAACTGTATTTTTTTCCCCTCAGGCGGATGAATGTTTATCATATCAGCGGCTCTTTCTCCGATTGAAACTCCACCTCACGCTCTTCTTGTGCACGCTGAACATGCATGGCTTTGTACTCTTTTCACATGCACACTTGCGTGTCCTGCATGCTCATCTCGTGCACATGCTCATGTTCCGCTCTTCCTCCGCGTCAACAGCCTTACTGTTAACTCAACGTCCCCCGGCCTGCAGGGGAGAACCGTGCATGGCAAGCAGAAGTGCTAATGCTCTTTCAGATTCCTAATTGCTTCCTTTGCAGGGGCAGATTCTGAAATTACTAGTGCGACAAACTGCCTCTTTCAGAAAGCAGCGGAGGGGTAGGGGTGGTGGTGATGGTGGTGGAGTGGGGGGAGAAAAGTTAAGTCCCTCAACTGTTATGGTCTAAAAATAGCAGAGCGGTGCCGCGGGGACTTGGCTGCAGCGATCTGAAGCGCTACTGTAAGAGCCGTGCGCACTGCAGCGCCTGCTGACTTTTATCTTTCCCCTTCTACTGAAATCGTAATGAAACACATTGACTGCCATACAGTAATGGAATGGAGAGGTCTTGTAGGGTCGTGCTGTTGTAGATCTGAGGGGGTTAGTAAGGCTGCATGCCAAAAAATCACAGCCCAAAAGAACATTGGCGGAGAGCTTTAATCAGGCCCGGAATTTCAGCCTCAACCTGAAAACACCCCAAGAACTTTCTCTCCAAGTCTGACCCAAACCACATCGTCAAGGTCTGTGGCTGAAACTGACCCAGACTGTCCCAGCTGCTGAATTAAACCTGGTATATCTCATGATTGAACTGATTAAACTGTGATGTAGCGATAATAATAGCCTTAAATAGATCATGCATGAATAGCAGATATCAAACAACATATAAACGTTATATACATACATACATACATACATACATACATA
>JAVGWN010003368.1:0-10367 GCA_034552555.1 Semaprochilodus insignis | reverse complement strand
TATATATATATATATATATATATATACACACACATCACTTTCTATGAATTAGGTATCCATAATGCATTATAAGTGCTTTGATCTATAAAGCCTTGAAGATCTATAAAACCTTCACAATGATTTATAATACTAGACATAAGCCTTTGTAAGTGGACATAAATGTTCATAATCACAGACATAAACTGTTATAACACGACAGTATAAGGCTTCATAGCTTCATAGTATAAGGCTTCAAGTCAATGCATCACAATGTACATATTTTTCCTGTTATTAACAGTATTGGTGAAGCCGTTATCAGAAAGCGTAAAAATTAACATTGTATTTATTCACATAATGCCATAAAAAGATCCACAGTGATGACTCCATTCACATACTCTCTAATGTTCCTCAGTATCATGTAGCATGTAACATCCAATGAACACTTATAAGTTCTCCTTACAGGCTTTCAGTAAAGTGATACTGATCAGCTTTATGATTTAAAGCATGTGAAAGAATGTATGAAGCTGTATGACTCAAAGGTCATGTTAAGAACAGGAATAGTCTATATGTGCATTTTATTTATGAAGCCGGTGTTAAACCAGTTTATATGCGTAAATATAAACATATATGTACAGGTACCAAAGATTATGTCAAGCATTATAAAACATTATGAATGCCTTATGGATCTATATATATGGTATATATGTACACACACTCATCATGTACCCAGTAGAGGGAACTGTTGGATTGGTGGGTTGGGTGGTCAATATCCTGGGCACAGTAACAAAACCACGCAAATGAAACTTATGGCCATGATGAACTAATACTGTTCCTCACAGTACAGAGGAAGTGACCTATATGTGTAGACAGTGTAAAGTCTGCATGTGTGTACAGGTAGCGGTGCTGAAGGTGGTGTGTGGAGACTCACTGCAGTACATGCTGGGTGGCTGGCTTCCTCATCTGGAGCCGATAGCGCAGGGGTCCGGGAGCGTTGGGGCGTACGGGACTGAGCCAGGCCACCTGCAGTGAGGAGGGGGTGGCAGCTGCCAGCCTCGGGGGCAAGAGGCCATCTGGAGCTTAGAGGAGAGAGAGAGAGGGGGAGAAAGAGAGAGAGAGAGAGATAGAGGGGTGGGAAAGGGAGCGAGAGAGAAAGAGAGAGAGAGAGAGAGAGACAGAGGGGTGGGAAAGAGAGCGAGAGAGAGAGAGAGAGAGATGAAATAGAACTTAGATAGGCCAAGTTCAGGGCAGCAGTGGTTGGTGTATTACTGAACACAGCTGTTGGTGAGGTACTGTGTCACACAAATGCAGCCCAACTAACACATCCTCTACTGAGAACACACTCAACACTTTTGAATACACACTTATTTATAATATTGTTTATTTGCTGAATTGAATATACCTGAGAAAAAATAAAACTTGAATTGGTCCACAAATTCACACTGCTGAACTACAGAAACATAGTAACTTGTTTCCTATTGCAATATGAAAATTGTTGGTATACACTGGACAATGACCATGTGGGACCTATGGATTAATCAGCAAGCAGCAAACTAACAAAAGCAATTACAAGCTACAGTTTTCTTCGCCTATAACAAGAATCCACAATCCGTATGAACAAAAGTGAGAGGCTACAATAACAGAGTTAAACCAGTGAGTGTATATAATAGAACCATATACAAATTACAATAATATTGGTTGTTGGAACATGCAGCCACTGTAGCCCTCATTGGATGATGAAAATTGGAACCTGTGTTGACTCAATGGAACGTTACAAGCTCATGTAAACCCTGCATTCACGCGATGGTCTACATTTTAATCGTTTGACAGCTCTAGTTACATAAACTGAACAAATAAAGATTGTGAACACCACATCATTTCTATTACAATAATGCCTTACAATGATCACCTGAACCTATTCTAACGAGCAACAGTATAAACCCACTGCTGCTGTCATCACTGTTCTCTCGTTACAGAACCAGCTGGATGGTAAAAGCAGTGCTAGTACCACCCATCCAACTACAGACCAGAAGCGCTGAAGAGAAGTTCTTAGTGAGGAACAGAAGGTTGGGTTCCAGCTTTACTGGCAGATACAGTGAGTGTCTGGTTCATAAGAACAAGGTCAAGCAGCAAACACACAGGACAACACAGCTACAGACTGGCAGAGGGCCAAAACCACTCTCTACTGACCGTGATGAGCGCCACCTCATTCGAATGTCACTTATATATATATTGGTAAAACTTATTTAAAATTTGGTATCCATAATGCATTATAAGTGCGTTCATAACCATCTATATAGCATTCATAGTGCTTTATAAAACTTGACATAAGCCTTTGTAACCAAACATAAATGGTCATAATAGTGCACATAAACTGTTGAAACACCAAAGCATAAAGCCTCATAGCACAAAGTGACATAATGTGTTATAATGCATATGTCTAACATTATTGGTGAGATGTTGTTGGTCAGCTCTATGAATTAGTCCATGTTAATACAAGCACATAACAACTGTAAATAAAGTAAGTAAAGTAAAATTAAAGCCTTAAATAAGAATGTCTGAACAGGGGAATACCAGAATCGCTAGTTTGTGTTTTGAACAGGGTTAATTTATTGATCAAATAATTCATTTTATGAGCTAGAGATTATATTATTGATTAACAATATATAGAATATAATGCATGATGTCACTGTGTGCTATGAAGCTTTATGCATTTTATGTGTGTGATTATGAACATTTATGTATAGTTGCAAAGGCTGATGTCAAGTATTGTAAAGCGTTATGAATACTTTACAAATCTTTATGAATGCACTTATCTACTTAGCTAATGTACTGGTGTCTGTACTGGTAACTAAATGTTCACATCGCTTTAAATCCCATGTCATGAGATTTGGAGGAGGAAACTGGGGGAGACAGCCAACGAAAGGAGCTCTCTCCTTAACAAGAGAGTGCTGGGAGAGAGCGGTAGATTGTGAATGACACTTATCTAATAGTGCGGTCAGCTCTTTCCACTTCTGCCATCAGCCCATGTGTTGTCTTTATTGATGATGTGGCGGCCGACAGCGGCAGGAAGACAGATTTTGAAGTGTACCAAAGCACCCTTGTTCAGATGCAGTGTAACAGCTCAACACTCATTGCATGGTGCTTTGCCTTGCAGCAGAACAATTATCTCAGCTGTACCATGGGAGCTTTCCAGGGCCAAAAAGCAGAACGTTCTTGATCTGCCAAGTCAATCACCTGACCTGACCCCAACTGAGCAGCAGCTCACTTACTGAAGACAAGAGTGAAGGCAAAGAGGCTCCCACAACAAGCAGCGATTGAAGATGTCAGCTTTACAGATCTGGTTTCTTTTCACTGAAGAAAATATCAGTAAACTCATATACATAGTTCTAAATGCAGAGTTAGAGATTCTTCTACACGCCATTATCTCGTCTCGTATCAGCTACTGTAATGCACTTTCCCCCTTGCTTACACTACCAGTCAAAAGTTTAGAGACGGCTCCTCATAGAAGGTTCTGCTTCTGTTTATCTTCAACATCAAACTATAAAATAGCACTCATGGAATTATACAGTCCACCTTAAAACCCTCCAGACTGGAACTTTATAGGAGGATGAACCAGCTTTCTTAACCTGCAGTGGAGGCTGATAGAACAAGGTTTATTTCTAAGCAGTTTTGGAGCAATTCTTTTGGTCTGTCCGTTTTGAATATTCACTAAACTGAAAGGGGAACTAGAGCTTTTAAACTGTGCAGAAAAAGAGATCAAAGTTTTTACACCACTAAATATATATTAGAGGTGGAGATATGGAGAAATATAATATTGTGGTACATCAAGAGTACATGTGGTATATCAGGATATGTACTCTTTCAGACTCTCATCAGTTGGAACTGTTAAGTGTAAGTGTAAGTCTTTAAGATCAACAACAACATCCATTTAAACTTTCGTCTGGTTAGGTGATTCGGACTGCTGCAGCAAAACTTCTTAGTAGGTCTCATAGACAGCCTCATGTAAACCCTTTACTCAGTTCTGGCTCCCAATCACTCTTACTTCACTACTGTAAACGTAAATTCCTTATATTTCTACATTGTGTATTCTTATATAATAATAATAATAATAATGTTCATATATATATATATATATATATATACACACACACATGCACATATTCACACATATACACACACACATGCCCACACACACGTAATTACATACGTATAAACACCATGTTATATTTAGTATATTTAGTATTGTACATATTTAGTTTATCTTGTTTTATGTGTATTTAACATTGTTATCATCTTTATCTTTATATATTTTCTACATTCTATTCTAAGGGGGAATTTTGCACTACCACCACTTTTGGCTGAATTGCTCACAAACAGTTTACAAATTCATTTGCAACTCATATGCTACAAATTCAGCACTTTAAACTTACAATCATTCATTATTTATCATCTACAGGTGACTTAATATCTGTATATTTACTTCTAAAATAAGTAGCTAAAATTCAGGGTGATAATGCCAGCATTCAGAATAGCCATTAACAGCCATGCAATGCATAATGCAAAAAGATGGTGAGGTTATGCTTTCAGAGTGGGTTGTTTTAGCGTGGCTGTTAAGACGTCAGTGGAAACGTTTTGACAATCCCAAAGCAAAATAGGCTGATTCCAGTGATACCGCTGCACTTGGTGACAACTCCAGGCCAAATCATGTGTTTTGAGGAGCAATTCAGCCGGCATCTGTTTCAATAATACCCCACTCCAGCTCTGGGAGCGAGGTCCTTTTCTTAAGTGAAGGCTCATTCCCAATCAACATCCCTCTCATGCAGTCACAAGCACTCAATAACTGTTGATTACTTAAGTCATTTTGTGCATGCTGAAATAGAATCGCCTCAACGGAATACCAAATGCGCTCGCAATGGCTTCGGAAAAGCTTCAGAAAACAAGGGGTGGAGAGGTGGGGAGGGTGTGGGAGTTACAAAGGCGAAAAATCCCAGCGCTCCTGTCCCCTAGAGCCTCGGCCCATGAGCGGAATGAGATCAACTAATATTCTGAGAGATTACGAGAGGGTTTAAAGACGTTAATGCGCTGATTGATGAGCAAGGCGCCTGCCAATGGACGTCAGTAAACACAAGGCTTCTTTGACGGATGTTCAAAAGCTCGCCGTGCCCATCCTTCATCTAGGTTGACAGGAGGACCCGGGCCGAGAGAACGGAAGGGGTGGTGCTGGAAGCACAAAGGCAAAGCGAGCGGCTTAACCGGGGGGTGGAGCTTGTCTTTTCAGTTGCCTAGGTTTGGTATGAGCTACCTAATCAATGGCATGTGTGTTAATGCATTTATTCCACTGTCATAGGCTATAACTAAAAATCAAACTGGTCAAAAAAGCAAATGCATAAAATATATACAGGCCTTTAACTAGGCCTTTAATAGTCATTTGATTACTGTAATGCTCTCCTTACTGGGGTTCCTAAGTGTATCTCCTGCAATTTGTACAGAACGCAGCAGCTCGGATCCTAACAAACACTAAACACAGCTCTCATATCCCTCCTGTTCTGATAGAGCTGCACTTGCTGCCTGTATCTATTAGAGTAGACTTTAAAGTTCTGCTACTGGTCTATAAAGCTCTTGGTAATCTAGCACCCGTTTACATCACAGAACGTCTCTCTGTTTATGTCCCAGCTCGTGATCTTAGATCTACAGATGCCGGCCTTCTGCAAATACCTTCTGTAAAGTACAGGAAACATGGAGAGACCTCCTTCAGTTACTCTGCTTCTAAACTGTGCAACTCAATCCCAGCTTCTATTACACAGTCGAACTCAGAGCTCACGTTTAATATGCCTAAACACGTATCTCTTTAACTCAGCATTTAGTTAAAACTACATTAAGGTGGTATTTATGAGTATATATTACACATATGTGTGCATATGTATATATATATATATGTATGTATGTGTGCATATGTATGTATGTTTATTTATTTATTTATTTATTTATTATTATTCCCCACATTACTGATGTCAACTGTCTGTAAAGTACTTTGAGCTGCCAATGGTATGAAAGGTGCTCTATAAATAAACATTATTATTATTATTATTTATTTATTTGTATTTATTTATTTTCTTCATGAATTTTAGGATTATGTTAACAACTGAAAGTGTCCAGAATTTTTCACACTGTGTTACACCCATGTTAAAAGATATCTTTGCTGTTGCATTTGGACCATTTTCAGCCCTACTTTCTGTGCATTCCTACATCACCATATACTAGAAGTTGATTGTATATGGTGGCCATGGGTGTTTGGCCATATCAATCAGACAGACAAAAATATCATATTATTTCTTATACTGTAACATACATTTCCACACTTAATACATGTCTTAATTTCTGGCCATTTACTATAGACTTCCTCTTTGGAAGGGCAGTTCATTCACTAGCTGTGTTTGGTCAGTTTCTATGGAATCATGCAATATGTTGGACACAAGACCGAAGCAAGTTTGTGGTTGGACAGTTAGCAAATTTAAATCGCATCCATATTCAGTTTTTAAATGATAAATTTGGACCACATTCCATGTTTAATGTTTTAATGTCTTTTTCTGGCCATTTTCCATAGATTTCCTCTTTGAACGAAGGGAGCAGTTCATTAATTCATTGCTGGTCAGTTTCCATTTATTCATTCAGAACATAACTGACACAATAGATCCCGATAAAGAGAAAACAGACTACAGCTAGCTAGCATATTGACTTTAACACACATGCAAATAGGAAGACTGAACCAGGTTTGTGGTTGGACAGTGAACAAAATTAAACTGCATCCATATTTACTTTAAGAATGGGCTGGCAAACCTGGAGATGAGTGAGAGAGCAGGTGTCCAGCAGGGTGAGTCCGCCCAGACAGCTCATCAGGTTGGCTAGGGGCAAGTTAAATTTGGGGGTAGCGAAAATGTTATGACTGCAATCTGGTTGAAATTAGGAAGGCAATATTCTTTTTCCACCGTGGCAAATTATTGCACCATAGCTGATATTTGTCCTGTAATGTCACGTATAATAAAATTGGTACATGTTTTGCATACTAGCTTGTTCCCTAGTACTGAAAAGGCAAGCTCCACGCCTGTGAGCTGGCCCCCACAGCACCTGCTGAAGCTCTACCACAAGGCTTGACTACAGAGCGCAGGGACTACCTTCTTGCACACTAAAGGGTCAGTCTCATGACTCACAGCAGTAGTGGCTTAAAATCGCTTTTGCTGCCAAGCTGCAATTTTCATAATGCACATGCGCTCGGTTTAGGCCAGGAGCTGGGGCTGCTGTGCCTGCAGGAGAAGAGAGAGGATGGGGCTTCGTTGGACGGACAGTGGCATTAAAGCCATTCCATACTTTCCCCCCATCTGCCTTTGCCACTATACACAGGCTAGGAATAACCACGACGGAGGCCGGCCAAGCGGCCATAAACATAATGATGATGATGAGCATATGGACAAGCCTGGGCTGCGATCCGCCATGCTGCCCCACTGCCGAGAGGACCTTACTGCTTCCTAGGATACAGAGTCAGTGCGGATCAAGCCCAGGTACAAACACAGTACTGTGCTAAAGTCCCGAAACTGTATTCCCACTCATTATTCAGGGTCAGGAGAACACTTGAGCGGAAAAGCCTCAACAATTTATTAAGATTAGATTAAGATTAAGATTTCCAGTATTTAGAGATTCCACCCTTTGCTGGCATTACAGGCTTGCTTCCAGTGTTGCAGAGAAATCTGCAGGGACAGTTTTCCATACCTCCAAAGTTCAGCCTCAGAAGTTGGCTGCATTTCTGCTTCTGATTTTTTGTTGTTATTCTTCTGTATGCCAGTACGTTATTCTAAATCTTATTCTCATGTCAGAAATATAATTAAAAACTTATTTAAAAATGGTTTTAAAGGCCATTTATTGGCCTTTTGACTGGAAACAAAGGAAAGGAAATGAAGGATGGTCTCAAACACAAACAAATGCCCGATGTATATGTAATTCTGTAGTTCTTAATTACTTAGAAAACTATACTGACTGTATGAATTTAACATTTTCCATCAATTTCATATTTGTGTGTGTCAACAGAAGTGATTTTTGTCATTGCTTGACAACATAGTAAACAGACACAAGACAGATGTGCTCAAACTGATACTAACCGTAAGTTGAATACAATCATAAATCACTACACTCCTTCACATTAGTACACTATAATCATTCCTAACTTTTAGAAGTAACTACCTGAGGACAAAGCAGGACAAGAAAGACCAAATTGGGTGTGCCATGATGTCCGTTCCCAGAAAGAAGGAGACAGAGAGACAGAGAGATAGGGAGACAGAGACAGACAGACCCAATAAGAGAATGAAACAAAGAAAAAGAAGCGGACAAAGAGAAGGAAGCAGACAGACAGAGGCAGAGAGGCAAGAGAGCTTGCACTGAACAAAGACAACCGGTTGACAAAAGAGTTAATTCCTTACAGACTTATTTCATCAAACAGTCGGCATGGAGTTTCCTTTGTTTCGCCTCCCTCCTTCCTCAGGTATATCAAAAGTGTCACTAATCATTTTAAACTATGCACTTTTATGTTTCCTCTGGATCTCTTAGCTTTCTCCCCTTCTGTTCTTTGATATAACAAGGACAGTTTGAGACAAGGCTTCAGTTCAGCTACGAGAAGCCTAAAGATCTGCCTGAGAGGAGTGGAGGGAAACGTGTGGTATTTAAAATTTATACTTCCTCATGTCTTTGTTTTGAACTTGAACATTTTTCTTTTGCAGAACTTCAACTTTGCTCTTCGCCGGTTGTTCAGCGAGCCGACCTGCGGCCTGGCTTCTTTGACGTCCGGCACGGAGAAGCATTACCGGGTCAGCGTTCCAACGTTGTTCCGTTTCACAGAATCGGTCAGCAAATCTTTATGGTTCCTTCTCTCTCCATCGTCTTAGTTACATTACTCTGAGAAAGTACCGTAAATTAAACAGCATTTAGTGTGTCCATCCTTTACCCTTAATAAAGATTCCATTCTGTCTAGCAAACCTGCTCCAAGCTTCCTAAAGGCATCTTCAGGGATATTTTTCCATGCCTCCAAAGCTGGTTGAATTGGTTGTATTTTCTGCTTCTCACAATTCAAGCAATCCCAAACACTTCCAGTGTTGCCCGAGGTCTGGGCTCTGGGGAGGTCAGTCAATTGTTCGGAGGACATCAGCAGCTTTTTGGATTTGCACATTTCCTATTCCCAGCTTTTTAACATTGACGCATCCTTTCAGACCCATTGGACTGGGCTGTCTTCACACAGTGGAAGGATGGACAAAAACACCTTCTGCCCAGATCTTAAGCAAGAGTGAATAGGGGTCATCTGTGCCTTTTCTGTATCCTATAATTTGAGTCCAGTTTTGGAAATAACATGTACTTAATGGCCGTTTTGACTGAACATTAAATACATGAAGGATGGTCTCAGACTTTCCCATTTCAATTTCAAACCACAGAGGAATTTGTCTTCTGCACTGAACCCCTCCGTGAAGTGAAACACCCACACAATAGGGGGCAGTGAGTACACTTGCCCAGAGCAGTGGGCAGCCCTATCCACAATGCCTGGGGAGCAGCTGGGGGGTTAGGTGCCTTGCACAAGGCCACTTCAGTCGCATCCTATCGGTTCAGGGAACAAAACCAGCAACCCTCTGGCCACAAATTTGGGTCCATAACCTAATCTCACCATATGCCTATGCTTCCATATGTGCACTAAATTATTCCATTTTAAATTAATAACATGCTATAAACTAGGGCATTTTGATCCAAGTTCCATTAGGTTCAGTTCTGTAGATTTGGTCAAACCGCACAGCAGTGAATACTAAGAATGCATTCAGGGTTGGAGGATGGTGCAAGACCAGCTAGGGTAATAAGACAGCCTTAGATGGCTGAGCTTTGTTCGTTCCTTGACTGGTTTCCTTTTATGGGCCGCGGTAGGACAAAGAGGGTATCAGGGCATAGTGAGAAAAGCTCTGCCACAGAGCACTGCAGCTGAGAAGTGGCAGGTGAAAGGTCATCTCTCCACCAAGACCCCACTGCGGTCCTCCTCCTGGTTTTACTAGGATTAGGAGTGATTGCGGAGGTGGTTATCAGTCGCGCTGGTGTCCGTACGCCTCCCCTTTCGCTTTGATCAGTGGAGTTGTCTGCTAAGGGAGGGGTGATTACCATGCACAGAGCCTGGCTGGAGGTCTCACAGACATCTGGGCCGAAGGGTAAAACGCCACACTGATCAAATTGTTCTAATAAAGACGCTATCATGTGAGCAGAATCACCATACCAGGAGAACTGACACCTCTTCCACTGACCCTACGGCTTAGACTGACCAGAATGACCACTGTGTGTGTGTGTGTGTGTGTGTGTGTGTGTGTGTGTGTGTG
>JAVGWN010003367.1:0-10367 GCA_034552555.1 Semaprochilodus insignis | reverse complement strand
GCAGCTGAGTGTGAAACTTGAATCATTAGCATGTCTCACAATGTCAAGCCTTCCCACCAAGTTTCGTTCCTGTTGGTTGATTCCTTCGGGGTGCAGCTATTTGTGCAGCTGTTCTTTTGATGATGAGGGTGTATGTACATATGTTGTCACTATCTGGCAAAAACCTTGTACCTGTCTACAAAAGGGTAACAGGAGAAGGAAAAAAACAATCCTAACTTTTAATAAAAGTATGTAAACAGCAGCTGGTACTTCACAAATACAAAAAAAGGTGGAAATGGCAATGGAAGATTCCTCCAACAGCGACAATACATAAACACAAACACACAAATGCATGTACCTGTTCACTGGAGCACATACGATTATGGCAGTTTAAAGTTTAACCAATTTCTTTTATGGCTTTTCTTTTAAAGTATATTTAAGCAGCATATTTAAGCCCTAAAGCCTAATTCGGCTTTGTGCGTCTCCCAGGATCAGTCTACAATAAATTAATAAAGCTGAAAAGTGCATGGCTATAAAACTCCCAATTTGTGATCAAATAAAACTTTTTATGGACCCCGTAATTCATTCGAGACCGGATGACTTGTGCAGGTCCAAGATCCATTTCCTCCAAGTAAATAATTTAACAACAATGCAGGATGGGAGGGGGGAGGGAACAAGCGTTTATTTCATTTGCTGATGTGAAAAGCTGATACAGAGAACACAGAGGGAAAAGAAGAAGCTGCAGGTCCTTCAGGTCAGGTTCTTCAGTGTCCATTTGTCCCTGTCAGGGTGTGCTGGGGCGGATGAACCCCTTCCATCATCAACAAAAAGGCCTAATGCCATGCTGCTGCTGGTAGGCCATGTAGGACTGGATGAGAGACTGTGGAACACGTGGTTTTACGGCAGCCAGAGCAGTGTCAAAGTGCGGGACAGTGATGTGCTCTGCTTTAATGTCCTCTTGAAGGGCACACAGCGCGGCCTCTCGGCATACTGCGGTTATCTGTCAGATAGAGATAGAGGGGAGGAGAGGAGTGAAAGAACAAGATAAAACAAAGTTGAGAAAGACAAATATGTATCCTTTAACACGTATCTTTGTTTTTTATTTCCAGTCAAACCTTCTAAACTGAATCAACTAACTTATTACCAACCCTATACTATAAAGACTTATTATGCAGCAGTTACAGTACGAACTATTCAGTAACAACCTTGAACCTTGAAATTTAAGTCATGAGAGTGAGGAACTGAAGTGTTGGTCCATATCTGAGCCCTTGGAGTTTAAGAGGTAAATATGGTCATACCACTAAAGCTAGTACAGCCAATAAAACGGTAATGTGGGTCACATTATCACCACTGAAACCTGGAGAACTGCACACACCAGCAGCTGCCAACCACAACAGCACACGTCACAAAGACACAAACAGGCACTTGGACGCTCTGCCACCTGAGAACCACGGCACGCAAAAACTAAAGCACCTAGACACGCAAATGGACCTTCAGATACTCGGGTAGCTGGACTCCGGAGTGCCTGAAAATAAAGATACGTGGACACTGGAAGTATGGAGTACCTGGACATGCTGGCACCCGAAAACTAAGTAACCCTGACGCACCAAACACTTGGGTCTCGGTACACTCAAGTCTTTGATTCTTAGGTTCCACAATATTTAGGTTCCAGTCTTCTGGATCCCCAGGTACTGTCACACTCAGGCACATCGTCAAGTACCCGGATTCTTAAGGCATCTGGATATGTGGGTTTCCAGACGATTGGGTTCCTGGAAGCTTGTGTTCCATGTGCTCAAATTCCCACATACTCAAGTTCCATACACTCAGGCATCCCAATACTAGAGTACTTAGTCACTTGGGCACCTGGACACACAGGTACCTGGATACTCAGGCACTGGGACACTCTGGGGTTCCCACATACTTGGGTACCCGGACACTCCAGCAACTTGTGACTTGGGTTCCCAGATACTCTGTCATTTATATATCCCCACACTTAGGCACTACAAAACTCAAATACATGGAAACATGGGCAAAAGCAGATCCTCAGGCACCTGGACACACAGGTGCCTGGCAAATCTGATGTCCAGACACTTAGGTACCGATTAACCTGGTACTCAGACAATCAGGCACCCAAATTCTCAGGCACTTGGGCACCCCTGCTTTCAGGTACTAAGGCCTCTGAACACTCAAGTACCCTATGTGGTCTATGGACACTTTAACACCGGACTCCAGAGCAGGAAATAATGTTTCTGAAGGTCAATTTATCAGTTAGTGACTGAATATACAAATGGGGACTTGAATTTGAATCTCATCAGAATACCTGCTGTGCCTCTACAAAACAAGTCCTGCTCTGGGATCAGTCTGCAATCCTGTTTATGGTTAGTGTAAAAGATGATCCAAGATTAACCCAATTACCCTCAGACGTTTTACATACATCATTTGACAGTGATTTACTTGTGTCAGCTATATGACTAACCAGATCAGAACATGCCGCCATATTTCAGTGATCAGCGTCAGGTGCAGTGGCATGGCACAACGCCCTGACCACAAATTAGCGCAGCCTTTCGAGTTTTTTTTTTTTTAAGGTAAATACACCCACCTCTCTGCAGAGCGCAAAAATGATTTCTAGTAATTACAGGTAACTATTTTTAGCCCACAAAACCAAACCAACTCTTTAGAGGAGAGCTGCGTGGGAAAGCGCCCTCAGGATATGTCTCTTTTATGATAGAAGATCCAAAAAAAACTATTTAGCTGAAAAACATCAAAAGGACGCATCAAACAATTGTCATTTAAGCCATGCACTTAATTTAAACCTGAACACCGTGCGTACGTATGTATATATTTTAGCCTGGAAGACTGTGCACTAAACATCTAGACTGTAGTAGGCAATTACACTCATCGTCAAAAACATAGCTCCACAAATTGCTGCACCCAGAAGGAATCGGCCGACAGGAATGAAACTTGGCGGGTAGGTTTGATATTGTGAGACAAGCAAATGATTCCAGTTTCACGCTCGACCGTGCATGTGATGTAAGCAAGAACGGGCCTTATCACTGTACCTGACTACCATGAGTCATCCTGTTCGTGCCAGCACCATTGGCAGACGGCCGCACGACGCAGGACTACATGCACGCAGACTGTTGTGACGGCTGCCCTTAAGCCATGGAGTGACTCAGAATGGCAGCGGGTCATCTTCGTCCTGCTTTTGTCTTGGTTGAGACAACTAACGTGTGTGGAGGCACCGTGGTCAGCACCAAGATGAACGGTTTGTTGTCACGCGTCACGCATCCAGAAGGCCTGGTGTCACTCCACCTCCACCCCTACCGCACCATCTGCAGGAACTGTGTGAGGATATTCAAGCTGCATGGGATGGATTATCACGGGACACCATTAGGAACCTCTACAGCTCCATGCTGAGACGTCTGGCATGTTGGGTTAGCAAACACGGCAGCCCGACGCCATACTGAGAGACAGACTTCTGTATGTGTAGCTCAATAAATATTGATCATATCAGTCTAAATTGATCATCAGTTATTGTTCCTGGTAAGCTTTATCTTCCTTCCAAACAGACCTGCAATCCCACACCTCCTTCTGGGTGCAACTGTTGTTTTGACGATGAGTGTGAACAACAGTGTTTAAGGTTCTTGGCATGTCAGTTCTATGTACCGAGCTCTCCTTATTCAGCTACACCAATGCAAATACACTATCCATTCTATGGCACCTTAAAAGCAAGTACTACGCACGTTCTTCCCTATGGATGTACGAACCAGAAGACTGCGGAATGCATTTATCTGTGTGTAGCATGCACAGGTTCTGCATGCTTCCTCGCTTGCTTTCTCTTCTTTCACTCACTTTTTCTCTCTGTGTCACACAAGAGATGGATCGCTTCCTTTGGACCAGTGAGACCCGGGTGATTATGCAAGCCAGAGAGAGAGAGAGAGAGAGAAAGAGAGAGAGAATGGGCTAGCGAGGGTGCCTGGAGTTCATCAATGTTTTCTCTCTCTCCCTCACTCCACTCATTTTCGGATGTGACTCATGCCCGAGGCTTGTTCTGCATGTGTGTGTGTGTGTGTGTGTGTGTGTGGTGTGTTCCCTGAGGTCAAAGCCAGCACGGCAGGCCTGTGATTGCGTAATCATGGGAGAATTATAAAGAGCGAGAGTGCAAATGTGTGTGCGCTGCCATGTTTCTAGGAAATGAAATGGAATGCAGCCTTCGCTCTGGAGGCCATTTAACGGAGTGCTGGTGCGGGAGCAGGTAGTTTAGATAGCGAGTGGAGCTGAAAATCAGACCGAAATCCACCACACTGTAATAACCGTTATGGCTAGATAGTGAAATAACAGGATGAATACGAAATCGCAAATGATTCAGACGCATTTCCACAAGCTTGGCTCATTTTGTGCTCAACTAGCAGAACACAGGGGCATGCGAGACATCCCCAGTCAAACGACATGTTTCACTGGTTCCGAATCAGTGTAAGTTAACACATGCTCTACATGCTCTTACGTATCCACCCTGTAATTTCACTATATAGCTATAACGATTTTCCGATTATTACAGTGAGATGGATTTTGGTCTAGCCATTCAAAATGGTTTATAAGACCATTAATATAAAATATAAGATATAAAATATTAAATGTGCCATAACTTTTGCACATTTCTGTTCATTTTTTTCCTTTCCAATATTGTGCATTAAAGCACAGAATTTGACCAGGAGCCCTAAAACCTTTACATACGACTGTATGTCCTATATGCATCATCACTGTTGCCAAAAACAAATGGCATCTCCGAAACGGCAAATCATTCTTTACTCGTAACGTAAGTGTGTAACATAAAACCGGGTAAACTGTTTGTCACCACACTGAAGTGATAACATTAGATTGGTACGCTTTTTAAATTAAGATTTTTTTAAATGAATACAAGTTAACACATGCTCTACAGGGAAAAAACTTGAATACCACACAAGTGCACAGTTTCGAAATGTGCCGAGCTCAATATATTTTAAAATATAAATATAAGACATAAAAATATGAATGGTGCCATAACTTTTGCACATCTTCTGTTCATTTTTTTTTTCTTTTCTAAAATACTGGGAACTAAAATGTGCAGAAACCTTAACAAATCATAGAACTTCAGCAGGAGACTTAAAATCTTTGCATACAACTGTATGCACCTTCCTTTGTGCATCATCACTGTCCCAAAGAAAGAGGCTTCTCCAAAACAGGAGAAGAATATAAAAACAGTTATACGGTTTGTTACCAAAACAAGTGTAGATTTTTATTGTTATGTCTTATAATTTCCTGTGTATTAAACTCTAAATTTCCAAAAAATCAACTGTTGCAGGAGAGAGCAAAATGTTCTGTACTCGTAATGGAAGTTCAGGTAAAGAGATCTTGCGTATTTGTAGTATATCGTCGCTGTCCAAAGAAAAACATGTATCTCCATTTTTGTCAGATTTGTACTTTTCTGCATCATTTGATTGAACACAGCAGCTGCTGTTTACACTGTGTGGGAATTTCATGATGAACGGACCAACAGAAATGACCCAAAACTGCTTGGAAAGAAGTCTGGTTCCATTGACTTCCATTAGAATTAAATTAGAGGTTTTTGCCCTCTCTTGTAAACTTGTTATTTTGGAGATACATGTTTTCAGCCACGGAATATATAAAAGTCAAAATAATCACAAAAAACCAAATGGAAATACAGAAATTCATAATTTTTTTTCTTTTACATTTACATTTTACAGCATTAAGCAGGTGCTCTTAACCAGAATGACTCACAATTGGATCTTGACTCTTATTGGTATAACTTGGAGGGACTGAACCCCAGCCTACAGTGTGAAGGGCAGTGGTGTTACTATACACCATACCATCCAGATGGTGATATATAAATATGTGCTAACTAAATATGGATTCTGCACTATTCAGCAGTCTGGATTCACTGTTCTTTCCTTACTATAAATCCCAGTTTGGTTGTAGGTTATGTATAAGATTTCTATTATGATGCAACTAATTCACAATTTCTCAGATTTCCACTAATTAGTAGAAAGCTGTAAAAAAATTATATCAAAATCAAAATCAAACATTTTTATATGTATGCACAATGTTAAACATGGCTGCAGATGATTCTATAAGAATAGAGAAAGCTGTAGACCCAGAAGGCCTGGTGTCACTCCACCTCCATCCCTACTGCACCTTCTGCAGGAACTGTGTGAGGATATTCAAGCTGCATGGGATGGATTATCACAGGACACCATTAGGAACCTCTACAGCTCCATGCTGAGACGTCTGGCATGTTAAGCAAACCGAAAATTCATCGTCATTGATTGTTCCTGGTAACCTCTTCCTTCCCAATAGCACTGCAACCCCACACTTCCTTCTGGGTGCAGATGTTCTTTTGAGGATGAGTGTCTATTAGGCTGTGTAACCATTTCACAGGGAAGAACTTTTAGAGGGAGCTTTAAGAGGCAACAAACTCCACAGACGTCTGGTTCCTACCACTACCACTGTGAACAGTTCAGTGTCAGGGAGTTTCTCTAGAACGGAGCACTAACCTGAATTAATTAATCATTCACTGAAAGGCTTTATTTAGAGCAGGGCAACTGAATTATACAGGACCTGAGAAAATCAGTGGAACTGCCCTTTATAGACAATTAAAGCTGGGGAACTTCACGCAGAACCTCAAACAGTTCCAGGCAGTGGAGTTACACGTAAGCCACGTTCCACTACACCTCATCAGATCTGCTGGAGGGAGAGAGAGATCATTTGTGGTACCTGCAGCAGTTCCTGTCAAATATGAGTTATGTGTTCAGTACTGTGTGTGAAAAAGAAAGTGTGTAAGTGTGTGTGTGTGTGTGTGTGTGTGTGTGATGAATTGGTTCTGGTAGCTGCAGTAGTCGTTGGCACACGTTTACCCAGCTATGTTAATAAGGCGTGAGGATCCGCTTTGGCATGCAGCCAGATCACTCTGTTCCCCTCCCTGTTTTTGTCCCTCTGTGTTCCTCTCTCTCTCTCTCTATCTCTCTCTCTCTCTCTCTATCTCTCTCTCTCTCTCAGCCCAGAGAAGCCCTGATCTGAGTGCTTGAGCAGAAAGCCAGACAGATTTGAACAGCAGACCCTCGTCTGAACAGCACAATTTTATCCATTCTCGCTCGTCCATGCATTAGCTTCTCTACAGCTCTCTCTCTCTCTCTCTGAACCGCCTGCAAAGTCCATTAAATAAAAAAGGGGGCAAAAAAGTGAGTAGAACGTGTAACGCGTTAGTGTGCTGTAAGTAGCGTGTCGGTGTACGGTAACTCGGTAAGTGTAACGCGTTAGTGTGCTGTAAGTAGCGTGTCGGTGTACGGTAACTCGGTAAGTGTAACGCGTTAGTGTGCTGTAAGTAGCGTGTCGGTGTACGGTAACTCGGTAAGTGTAACGCGTTAGTGTGCTGTAAGTAGCGTGTCGGTGTACGGTAACTCGGTAAGTGTAACGCATTAGTGTGGTGTAAGTAGCGTGTCGGTGTACAGTAACTCGGTAAGTGTGATGCGTTAGTGTACTGTAAGTACCGTGTCGGTTTACGGTAACTCGGTAAGTGTAACCATTAGAGCCATAATAAATCATGCTCCTGTTACTCTCCATACTTAAGTACATTTGAAGGTAAATACTTTAGTACTGTTACTCCAGTGGAGGTCATAGCATCTGCCTACAAAGCATACTTCGCCATGCCTGTCAGAGATCGAGACAAACCACTGGTGCCTCACTTCACGTGTGAGCACTGCAAGAGAGCTCTGGAAGGTAAGGTGGACAATTGCTGCTCGCTTAAATGGCAGACTTCAGTTTCACTGAAGTTTAAAAGTGTTGTTATTAAAAAAAAGTCAACATTTTTGATGTTCTAGCAAAACACACACGGTCGCTGTCCAAAGAAAAACAAGTATCTTCAAAATGGCAACTTTACAGGAGAGGGCAAAAACCTCATTCAACTCTAATGTACGTCAATGGAACCAGATTTTTTTCCAGGCAGTTTTGGGCCATTTCTGTTGGTCAATTTACCATGACATTTTCAAACAAACGATGCATCAAAGTAAACACGGAGATATATGTTTTTCATTGGACAGCGACAATATATAACATTACGATATATGTTTTATGCACTGTGTTAATACCTTACGCATTACTAAGTGACGTGTGAAATAAATCAGATTTATTCATTTCATTGTCCTGGTGATGAATATACCTGTTGATGTTGATGTTTTACCCTTAAGCCACTGGAATATAACACATAGAAGCCGGGAACAAAAATCTTGTTACGTCGTGTAGTTAACCAGTTAAATATTGCTTGAATTTGCCAGCTTTCCAGTGTGCCATTCACTCATACCATGGTGTACATGACAACTTGCTGTATCAAGTTTATGGCTGTTAATGATAATTACTGTTAAATCGATATCCAAATCTATTTTAAGCCCGTTTATGATTTAGAGATGCAGTGTATATGAAATGATCTGTTTGGATTACTTGATAGCTACATTAGTGTCAGACTGTCTTGGCTGATGGTCTGCATTTTGGAGTAATGGGAGAAGGAGACGTGTTTCCTAAAGTATGTCTGGAGCCACAGGATAAGCACGTGTGTGTTGTGTCCTTTGGGGAAATGGTTCAGAGAGAACATCCTACTCCGCACAGGCAGAGGCGAAGGGTCCCCGGTTTGTTTGGAAGGGCGATCAGAGCGACGGTAAACAATGTATTATCCAAGAATGCTAACTCTGCGTCTTACCAATCACAACACGGAATTAAACATGGCACTTGCGAACCAAAGTTTGGCCGGAGACCGACAGGTGTTCTACAGATGTTGGGAGGTGTAGCTCCTTTCTTTTTTCCCCCCTTCTCTTTCTGCTAAGCTGTGTGAATGTTATGCTTATGCAGTCTGTAAACAGCACGGATGTATAATTACTCGTATGGGGCGGCCATCCATCTGATGATGAAGTCATCTGTCAGCAGCAATACAAAAACAATCAAAGCTAAAGGAACCGCGTACGTGCATGCGCGAGTGTGTGTGTGGGACAGATCCAAATAACAGTACTTTGAGTTCATGTCGTTTCCATGCAACGAATGTACACACAAACACCAGAGCAAATAAACACTGCTCCTTCATGTGTTTAGAAAGACTTAATGGACAACATCAGAGCCGTGTCCACCCTCAACGACGAGCACACATACCCCTTCGCATCCAGGGCCTACAGATATGTGCGCACACGCATGCACTCGGGGGCACTTGTGGTGACGGTATGTGACACACTCATAATTAAAATGAAAGCACGATTAGCAAATTCTGTTCCAACTGTTTATATTAAAAACAGTGTAAATACAATACTACAGTTTTTACCTTACATACTTTCCAGGCTGTCTTTGATGCCTGGACAGCATTGCTGTAAGATGCAGAATGAGGCTTTGTTGCTTCACTTAAGCATGGACCCGAAAAAGACGTAGTCTAGAAGGCAGCATCCAAAATGCGTTTATATGCCTTTCAGTGGTAATTGCTACTTCACAGATGTGCAGATTACCTATGTCATGCGTGCTAATGTACACCCATACCATAACAGACCCGATTCTTTGTACTTAAAGCTACTAACTATCTGGATTGTCCTTTCCTTCTTCGTCTCGGAGAACACGACATCCGCTATTTCCATAAACAGTCTGAAAGGTTGACTCGTCAGACCACAGTGCACATTTCCACAGTGCGTCAGTTCATTTTAGAGGAGTTTGAGCCCAAAAGAAGTTGGTGGCATTTCCGCATGTTGGTGACATGTGACTTCTGCTGTCCACAGTACAATAAACAAAATAAAGTTTGTTGACAACAGTTCGTCAAAGTATTCCCGAGCCAACATAGTGATCACAGAAGCATGCCGGTTTGAAATGAGGTGCCGGCTGAGGGACTGAAAGTTACGGGCATTCGGTTCCATCTTGCCCTTTATACACAGAGATTTATCCAGATTCTCTGAAACCTGAAATGACATTATGGGCTGTAGAGCGGGGAAAAAAAATACTCGACCGGCTGTTTTCCCCACAGTGTTCCTAGTCCTAAATTGCCCATGTCCCTAATGTTTTGGAGCAAGACAAAGAAAACTAAAAGATAAAGACAAATTATTGGAAACATACAAAATATAGCTTTGCCATGTGTCCAATGTTAGCCAACACACTGTACCTAATACGCCCTACCTAACACCATACCCAGATAATTATGCATGTAATATATATGGGATATGTTACGATTGCATATACTTATATATGTATATATATAAAACACATATGAGACATTACATAATTATATATATATATAGGAGTCATATATATTCCTTATATATATATATATATATATATATATATATATATATATATATATATATATAGTAGTAATA